>JAQGAO010008195.1:0-10578 GCA_034697705.1 Ommatoiulus sabulosus | reverse complement strand
ATTTTATATTGTGAGCATGCTGAATGTATATTAAAATAATGTTTTTTTAAAGTTTAAATTGGCTTTTAAGTTTGACTATGCTGCTTTTATCAAAGTTACAAATTGTTTTAAAGTTTTATTTGTATGCTTTTTCATATTAAAATTAGTTTTAAGTTTGATTTTTATGCTGATTTCTGTGAAGTTAATTTATTAACATTATATTGAAACGGTTTATTTTTAACTGATCAAGTTTTTGATAATGATTAAATTATTTTGTATTTATTTTTAAAAAGTTTCAATTAGACTGATTTTTGCAAAGTTAAAACGACCTTTAAAATTTTTATGCTGTTTTCTATGAAGTCTTTTTTTAAAAGTTTAAACTGCCTTTTTTACAGTTTGTGTTTATTTTAAGCGATATAATAAAGTTTTTTTCTAAAGTTAATATTGTTGAAAGTTCAAGTGTTATATTTAAAGACCTAAACAGTTTGATAATATATTCTGTTTTTTTTTTTTTAATTTTTACAAAATAATTTAAGTTTTTAAATTGGTTTTAATGCTGTTAATTTTTAAAGGTAAAATCGATGAAACTTCGATTTCATATCGTCTTTTTCAAAGTTTAGAATTAGTTTTAAGCTGGATTATAATATTTGTTTGTCTTTATAAATCATTTTTGGGGTAAATGAGCACATGTTGTACAAGTAAATAACTAAATTAAGTATATAAAAACATAAAAGTACAGAACAAATTAAAAAAATATCGAAACTAAACAGTATACAGAAGACACACAAAAAGCAGTTCTTGATGCCCTAAAAGTATTATAATAGCTTGTTTTAAATCTATTGTTTTCAAAAAAGAAAATAAACATGGTTTAAGCTTGATTGCCACATAAACATTTTGGTTTCCATTTTGGTATCCATTTTAACTTCAGGTAGTTTTAGATAATTTAAATTAAGATGTTTTAGTATAATTTTAATTGCTTTTTAAAGTGAGCTGTGACTTTAGGACACCCTGCATCGTCATGATCTGCGTCTTTTAAACGCACCTTAACGCGAGGTCATTAGACTAAGGAAATTTGCCCCCAAAACAAAATCTAGACGGCGCTGCAATCCATTAATTGCACAAATTAAAAACCACTGTGTTAAAAACTAACAATCAAAAAATTACAACGCATCGATTGCATCATCAAAGGTAATTTTTTAAATAATCATTTTTTAAAAACATTTTAATTGAATTTCTTATGGTCAATAAACATCGTCATTAAAGGTGGTAAGTAACTCCTCGTTAAATAGACAGTAGTCATAAGTATCACAATTAATGGTCGTATACCAAAATGACGCCAGAATGGTCATAAGTTCCCCTTACATATATTTCAATGGTCAGCTGGTCAAAAAATATATTTTGCCCATTCACAGGTCAGTTTGATTCTGATATTGCATGTGTTCCTTCTGTTTGGATCTAGCTGTCTTGTCTGTATCAGTTTTTCTGTTAATTAATTTCTAATTTTTAACCGATTTCCACCTAAATATTGAGGTGGAAACCTGGTTGGTTTCGGTTTTAAATTTCAAAATTTAGCGGGGGTTTCTTTGATTTTTTTTTTATTTTATGAGAAGCGGGTCACATGCCTTTTCTAGGCCACCATTAAGCACTGCAGATAGACAACCACGTGTGCATTAGACAAGTGTGCGTTTACATTTAATTTATGATGAGATAGTTGGATCCCAAACAGCAGGAGTTATGTTTTCTTGTTTTTGTCGTATCATTAGGGTTTTATAAAAAACGAAGGTTTTTCAAATTTGATGTTTCAGTGTAGTATTAACGCACATGCGGGCCCCTCATTCTTCACTTTTGGTATCCCTTTTGTCCCACTCTGTATAATAGATGTTTACAGATATAGGATTCATTTTTCCAGTAAATTATTTTCTCGTAATTAATGTATTTTTTTGTAATTTTCTTTGATTAAAGGTTGAAAAAGCCACATGTATGGCGAAAGGTCACTCTGTTAAATTAAAATTGCGTACCTTGGTCGTATGTATTTACTTTTGGTTTATACATGTTTTAATAATTACAGTTTGAAATATATTTCGATATAAATGACAATTAAGTTTAATTAAAAATCTGATTATAATTTTATTTTTAAAGATAATTTAAAATATATAAAAACATTACAAAAAATTCATACAACAGTCAATTAACATATTTATATATTATATACCTAAGGTACTTTTTTTAATTAAAAAGGCATCTTTAATACAACTTCTAGTAGTTATTATTGATTGAAATTTAGAAGTTGTTAATGTTTAAAATTTAGAAGTGGTTAATGTTTAAAATTCAGAAGTTTTAGATTATTTTATTAAATGCATGATGACATTAAAGACACCCTGCATCTTCTTGACCATTAACTTTTGACGCACCCTATAATTGAATTAGACAAAATGTAATTTATTCAAAGAATGTATAATGACGTCAAATAACATCATGCATGGTCAGAGGTCAATGCAAAATCTAGACGGCGTTGCAGTCTGTGAAATTGTGCAATTTCTAAAACCGACCATCAGAAACGGATATCATCAGCGTTGATGACTAATTTTACAGTATTTAATCGAATTTCTATAATGATCAACAACTAACATTATTAAAAATAAAGCTCGTATTCGTATTTTGACAATGGCCGTCCACATCACGATGGTCAGTATCTCAAAATGATCATAGAATGGTCACATTCTATGTATATATATTTTAACAGTCAGTTGTTCAAATAAATGTAGTATCCCCGCATAGATCAATTCAGCAAACGAGGGTCCAAGCACGTTTAGAGATCAAGGAAGGATAATGGATCATCCAGTAGCGCTTCAGCCGTAAGTGCTTGACCACTGGTCAAGTATCAGAACTTCATAAAACGTTGAGTTGTCAGTTGTCCACAGTGTGTTTTAATTCGTTGAAAATCGATGAAATTCTTGTTTCTCTTCAAGTTCTCTTTTTATTTATCACTTGAAGAAAAACATTTATTTAACTGCTCAAGTGTCCAGCTTTGCCTTTGTCATGATCCTATTTTCTTCTCCGGTTTATTCAGCTGCCCGCTCCGCTTTGGCACCATCAAGAAGGACTGTGATGCCTGCATAAAGATGTTTACCTTATTCCAAGAAATCCGCATACTTGACCCTTCTTCCAAACAAAACCTTGCTAGTCGTCCCATCCAAGATCAGGAAATGGAGGAGTCATATCTGCACAAAAAGTTTCGCCATGCAGGTTCAGCCCGAAGTGTACCAGCCGTAAGTGCTTGTCGTCCCATTCCAGAACAGGAAATGGAGGTGTCATATCTGCACAAAAAGTTTCGCCATGCCGGCTCAGCCCGAAGCACTCCAGCCGTAAGTCGTCCCATCAAAGATCAGGAAATAGAGTTGCAGTCCCCCATAAATCCTCCGCCTTTCCTGCTCCAGGAAGTAAGATGTCAAACTCACTCCTCAATTCTGATCAAGGAAAGAGTGTCTAGACTCCATGTCTTCGAGAGTGGGCCTAAAAGGAAGGGAGTGGGGTCTCCAACAAAGCTGTTCGAGGAAGGACATCATCAGGGAAATGAAGGAGAGTCACAATTTTCTCTCGCCTACAATCTGACGAAGGAAAACATGGCTAAACTTATGTTTTATGAGAGCTATTCTAAAAGGAAGGAAATGGGTTCTTCTCCCAAACTGTTCATGTTAGGACGTCATCAGGGAAGTAGAAAAAGGTCACATTTTACTCCCTTCTCCAATTTGAGCAAGGCAAGAGTGGCTAAGCTTATTTTATGCAACATAGGGTCTAAAAAGAAGGCAATGGGGTCTCCTCCAAGGCTGTTCGCGAAAGGATATCATCAGGGAAATGGAGGAGTCTTAATTTCCTCCATCCAACCAGAAAGGATCTCAACCTTTGAGCTCCAACCAACAACAACCCTCCTTATACCAGCATGTCGCAAGACACCTCTCTCAGATTGTCCCTACAAGTGAAGAGCACTAATTGGGCTATTATCCTTCCACCTACTACCATGACTCCTGAAGACCATTCTAAGATGGTCTCTGGAAGTGCAGGGTCCCAATTGAGCTAGCTATCACCCTTCCACCTACCACCATAACTCCAGAAGACAATTCTAAGATGGCCTCTGCAAGTGCAGGGTCCCAGTTGAGCTATCATCCTTCCATCCTTCCATGGACAAAATTCACAGATGGTCCTTACAAGTGCCAGGCTTTAATTGAACTACCATCTTTCATCCTACCAGCATAGCTCAGAACACAATTCCCAGATACTCCCATCAGGAGCAAGGCAAAAAAACTACGAACCTATGCCTAGGCCGTCATCTTCCCACAATGGTTATGATGAACTGAGAATGGATTTAGAACCTTCAGGAGAAGGGCCCCAAAACTGCTAATATATGCCAGAATCGTCATTTCCAGCAATACCCTCCCTCAGTTCCAACCAGGAACATCTAATACCACTCTCATAGATCTAATTAGGATTAGGATCTAATTAGATTCTGGAATTCTACAACCCTAAGCAAGAATTAGAATTTAAAGCTTTCTCCTAAGGCTGTTACAAGGAAATAGTCTCAAGGTTTTTACGCCATCCATTTCATAACGTCATCTGCACTTAATGTTTTTGCTGACGTCACAACACATCTAACAAAAGGCTACAACTTGGGCCTACAAAATAAGCCACAGCTTAGGACCTCCTTGACTTCCATGTTGTTTTCATTTTATATTTTGACCATGCTGAATGTATATTAAAGTAATGTTTTTTTTAAAGTTTAAATTGGTTTTTAAGTTTGACTTTATGCTGCTTTTTTTCAGAGTTATAAATTGTTTAAAAGTTTTAATTATATGCTTTTTCATATTAAAATTAGTTTTAAGCTTGATTTTTATGCTGATTTCTGTGAAGTTCAATTAGTAAGTTATTATTGAATTCAACTTATTTATTTTTAAATGATCATATTTTAGATATTATTAAATTATTTTGTATTTGATTATTATAAAATTACAACTAGACTGATTTTTGCATAGTTATAACCACCTTTAAAATGGATTTTTTAAACTGTTTTTTTTTTATTAAAATTTTTAATTGGTTTTCAGCTTGATTTTTATGCTGTTTTCTATGAAGTCATTTTTAAAAATTTAAACTGCCTTTTTTAAAGTTTGTGTTCATTTTAAGCATGATAATAAAAGTTAATTTCTAAAGTTAATATTGTTGAAAGTTCAAGTTTTATAATTATAGACCTAAACAGTTCGCATTTTATTCTGGTTTTTATTTTAATTTTTGTTAAATTGTTTTTTAAATTGATTTTTAGGCTGTTGATTTTCAAAGTTAAAATCGATGAAAGTTTGATTTCATAACGTCTTTTTCAGTTTAGAATTAGTTTTAAGCTGGATTATAATATTTGTTGGTCCTTATAAATCACTTTTGGGTGAAATGGGCACATGCTGTGCAAGTAAATAACGAAATGAAGTGTAAAAAAACATAGAAGTTTAGAACAAATTTTAAAATATCGAAATTAAACAGTATATTATAGATCCTGTTCCCAAAAAGCAGTACATGATGGCATGGCCTAAAAATATTATAATAGCTTGTTTAAAACTATATATTGTTTTCAAAGTAAAAATAAACAAGGTTTAAGCTCGGTTTTTTTCAAAATTAAATTGTGTTTTAAGATTAATTTGTATGCTTTTTCATATTAAAATTAATTTCTGGCTTGATTTTTCTGCTGATTTCCTTTGAATGTCAGTTAAAGTTAGTTTCGAATTGAGTTTTAACTGTTTGCAAAATTAATATATGAAGTTTGATTTTTCAAACTAAGTAAAGTGATCTTTAAGATGTTTAATTAAAACGTTTAACTAAGATTTTGAATTTATATTACAAGTTTTAACATAAATTTGTAAGCAGTTTTTTCCTCCAAAGTTAAAATTGACTTATATATATATATATTCCATGCAGGTTTTTTTTTCCAAACGTTAGAATTAATGTACATGTAGTTCTAAGATCGACTCTAACAATTCTGTTTGTTACTTCAAAGAGGGCAACAAAAGCTAAACATGCCGCAAATCAAAGAAAATAAATGTACAAACCAAAAATACGACCAATAATATTGCATCATCACGGCTTCATTACCATTTAATCTTACAAGGTAAATAAAATTTTATCATTACCAGCCATCTTTACAAATTTCACCACCTGACAAGAATCTGATCATTATTTACAGTATGTCACCCTCAGAATGTTGATAACATTATAAATAAACGTGTAGGGCCTGCTTTAAGAGAACCCTACATGTTATCAACCTTCTGAGAGTGACATAAATAATGAACGTATTTGTGGCAGATGGTGAAATTTGAAAAGACGGCCGTTAATGATAAAGTTTTATGAAGTCATAAAACGCATTAATACTTGAAAGACACCCTGCATCTTCTTGACCATTAACTTTTGACGCACCCAATAGTTGAATTATGGCGAATTCGACTCATTACACCAGGTGCAGGTGCATGTTCTGGTGGGTGTAAACCGATCACGTGCTATGTATTGCGCGATGCGACCTCCCGACCACCCTATCCGCCATGTTGGGTGCACCGCCCCCACCAGCTCCCTTGATGGTGGAGGTGGTGCACACCCGGTGCACACCTGGTGCACGAGGTGTATCCAGGCGAATAGGGAACGTAGGGTGCACCCAATTCAGTGAAGTATGCACCAACGGGTGCAGAAACGTGCACCCGGTGCACACCGATGTGCACTTTTTGGGTGAGTCGAATTCGCCATAAGATAAGTCCAGAAATGCCAAGTTTTTATTGCAAATCAGTCAGTACTGTTCTTGACCTTTTACACCATAGCATGCCATATACCAACCCTCTGGAGAAATCGAGACCAAATGGGAATCAATGTGATGATTTATTTTCGCAACCGAAAACTTTCAGATGAAACTGGTTACCATACCAGTTGAACCCACGCCCTATACTTCTGGACAATTGAATATAAAAAATTGCAACCTTAATGGTAGATGCTTTATCGTCTGTTAAGTACATGTATTTGATAAATGATGCTTTTTGATCGTTATGCCCAACAATCAGCACGACTATAAATATCACGCAATTTAACCAATTGCACAGTTTACATCAAAATTTTCAATCGCATTAGCTTTTGCCCAAGTGTTGCGTAAACGCTGCATATTCGAAATTCGAATCACTGGTAACACCAACAGTGGGGAGCAATAAAACCATTGCCCCCGCATTTTGAAGCGGTTCCCCTATCTACCTTTCAGGTAGGTAGACCCACTACGGCTCCCCCCCCCCTAATCTGGGACCCCTATGCAAGAGCCCTGGCAGCCCCTCCCTTGTGAGGTAACAGTAAAACCTGTTAAGAGTGACCACAAAAAAATTACAATAATGGTCACTGTACACAGGTCAGAGTGAATTAATTAAAATGAACATGTGCACTGTACTTATACATGTAGACTGTAATACATGTAGTAAAAAACCACAAAACCAAAAAAGTGCAGAATCATCATGCCCATGTGCATTACATACAGTATATTTATTGCCTTATTACACATTTTTTTTATTTAAAGAAAAAATGATCAAGTTTTCCTTGTTTTAAATGCTTTTTGCTTCTTACGATCATGTTTTCAGTGATTGTTTCGATCTGAATAACATGATTGGCTGAATTATTTGAGAACCACTAGGGTTAAAGCAGGATGTAAGGCGACTCATCCGTTATCTGGTCACTTTATAAGGTACATTGGCAATGTAAAAATTGCAAAAAAGACAACACCTACTGGTCACTGTACACAATAGACAGGTGGTCACTATAGAGAGAATTTTTATGAAGGAAACGTACACTAGAAAAAACAAAACACTAAAAAGTGGTCACCATTCAAAGGTGGTCACTTTTCCAGGTTTTACTGTACCATAAAACTGTACCATAAACCTGTACCATAAAAAAACTGAAATCATATACAGGGTACTTCCTAGGGTAGTTTGTTAACGACCCTGGGTTCCCATTGGCAGCCACTAGTCCTCTGCAGTTTCCACATATAAAACTTAACAGCTTGCTACCGATTATTTTGGGGGTAGATATTTAGGATATCGTATGCTCCCGATCAATTAAGTCCAAGGCCATCTGATGCACCTCGAGCACTGTATCTATTGCGATAGTGATATTTGTTCACTGTCAATATTATCTACGGCCAATTTTACTGTAAACAGCATGCCCTAAATGGTTCTAAAATGGCCAAATTTGAAATTGGACATTCTGCGCATTCATTCGTTCGCTTTCATAGCTTAGGATTTCTGAAAATACTTCTACAGGGTTTCCCCAGACCTGGAAAACCTGGAAAAGTCCGGGAAGAATGGTTTATTTTGAAAAAGTCAGGGAAATTCAACGCAGTCATGGAGTTCCAAAATTTATCCTTCTACACGGTTAGCTCAGGGCCCATTTTCCGAGTGGAAACTTGCAAAAATTGTCCACATTTTCGGAGTACAGATTTGCAGAATTTTCCACGTTTTCTGAGTAAAATTTTCCACGTTTTCCTAGTACAAATTATCAAAATTGTCCACGTGTTCCGAGTACAAATTGTCCACATTTTCAGAGGACAAAATTGAAAAATTTCCCAATTTTCCCATTTTAAAAAATGTTCACACAATTTTTTTAAATTTTTAAAAAAATTTTACGTCAATTTTCAAAATTGTCGTTAGTAAATTTTAAAAAAAATGTTTTCCAGTGTCAATTTTGGAAAATATGTCAATATTTCACGTTGTCATTGCTCAGGGAATTTTTTTTAAAACCTGGAAAAGTCAGGGAAGTTGAAAATGAAATTTCTGGGGGAACCATGTTCTACAGTGTGAATAATAAAGCTTTTCAGCTTTTTCATTGAATTGGTTTTGGTTTAATTTTATTAAGATTTTGCTGTAGTTCTTTTGTTCTTTCTATTACCTAAAATAAAGTTATTGAGATTGTTTTTTCCACTACTTCTACAGTGTATGTACCGTATATTTAAAACGTTTCAATTATATGAACCAATTTTCGTTATTATCAGGTCCTGAACATCTGCAACCAGATCATGGATGAAGTTATTCCTGACCAGAGAGCGAACAGAGACTTTCGAGTCAAGTTTCCTGACGATGTTCTGCAAGAGAATCTGGCTGGACAGCTATGGTTTGGTGCTGAGGTACAGTTGGTTGATTGGTTGGTTTCAATAGCTGCAGAGAAATGCAAACATTTAAGATGGAATATCTCGCAATATTAAGTTAATACTGATTTTTCCAAAATAAAATGTGATGTGAAGCACAGAAATGTAATACAATAGGCGCTTTATTTTTCTCATATTTTGGATGCATATGGAATTAGTTAGCAAACATTAGAAAAATTGTAAATTAAACCAAATCATATTTTATCATGAAATTGTGCATTTGCAAAAAAAATCATACCATAAACCGTATATTGGGAATATATTTAGATTTGAAGTTCCGCGGTAGACTTTTCAAAATTCGGCTGTGCTTGCATTTTTAAATTTTTCTAATTTAATCTCCTTTTTTTTCTAAAACAGTGTTTGTCCGCCGGTTCCAGCATCTTAAACCGAGAGCTGGAGAGCAACAATATGAGACCCCTGGCCAAGAATCTGACCAAGACGCTGGACGGCTTGCGGAATCTGATGCGGGAGCAGTGCCTTCGGAATCCTCATGAATATTCTGACAAGGTTTGACCATCGATTTTTTACTCGCTTCCGTGGGATTTTTTTCCAATGGGCTTTAATGTTTCCTGATAGTAATACATCGTTGTTTTTGATACAGATTAAGCTAGCATTGCGAGCCTTCGACCACCTCTTTGCGGAATTTGAACTAAGGTAAGGTTTTATACCGGATTTCTTAATCGTTGTTTTAATGTAAGTAGATGTGATAGTAAAATTTCAAACCATCCATCTTATTCTAACAAATGGATAGAATGTACATGTATTGATTTTCGTCAAGAGGCTTTTTTGAAAACAGTTTGATTTATCATAGATATGGAAGAAAAATAATTAGCGATTTAGAATTTCACATTTTGGAGATAAATAAATGCAATACTAAAAAAAATGAATTTGTAATTTATAGCTAATGCGTTGTAATTTCATAAATGTGAATTTATCAATTCTCTTAGGTATTTACATGTATATTTATATATATTTTTTTAAATTGTGAAAAGTAACATACTGCATGAGTATACATGTACAGTATAGTTATATTTACATGTATTCATTATAATCCACCATCATAGTATGATGCTGTTAGTAATTCAAAAACTGCTTTTTTGTTTGATTTTGAATTTTTGCTTTATTTTTTAGTTTTGGCAATAAATCCATGCAATACTAAAAAAAATGAATTTGTAATTTATAGCTAATGCATTGTAATTTCATAAATGTGAATTTATCAATTCTTTTAGTTATTTACATGTAAATTTATTTTTTTAAATTGTGAAAAGTAACATACTGCATGAGTATACATGTACAGTATACCGTAGTTATATTTACATGGTATTCTATATAATCCACCATCATAATATGATGCTGTTCGTAATTCAAAAACTGCTTTTTTGTTTGATTTTGAATTTTTGCTT
>JAQGAO010008194.1:0-10578 GCA_034697705.1 Ommatoiulus sabulosus | reverse complement strand
AAGACGCATGGCGTCGAAACGTTGCACACAAAATTAACTTGTGTTTCTTGGTCGTGTGTTGGTTTAAAAATTCGTGTCTGAAGTTAGTTGCGAATCGCGAGTAACGTGGTATTCGCTGATCACGAATGTAAAAACTTCGTAAGAAACTAGTTTTAACTTAGAAATATATTTGAAAAAATTATATTTCCAAAGGGAGATTCATTCATACTGATGCTCAATGAGAAAACAATTAATTTTGCCAATACAGGTATTGATATGTTAATTTCATACGGCAAGACCAACTTTCAAAGTTTTCATCTGCTGATTTGGTATCATAACTAAAACTATGTTTGATGCGTTTAGTGTACATGATTTTTTCTTCATACTTCTTCACGCATATATTTTTTTATCATTGTCATCGATCTATTTTCCTCCCTAAAGACTTAAAAGAATATGGATGCGTCGCACGTCGACTGTTCCCTCTACATTCACCGGATATTGCAGCGTGTTTGCGCACTGGCAAAGTCAAAATTAACTGTTCTGCCTTACGTTTTAGCTTTATTTCATACACAAGTTTCCGTTACGAGGAGCGCCCCCTACCGCGATTACTTTTCGATTTTCGTCTTCAACTTCTGGATCTGCATCATTACGTTGCTCCTGCTGGTTCCCCCACTGGCCTTGTACTGCTCCACGCTGTTTTCGTAACTCCAGATCTCGCTCACGTCCGACTCGAATTTATCACTGCATAGAGAAAATACAGTATATACTATAGCTGCTGAGTGCTTACCACGACAAAAGCTTTGATTTACGAAGTTGCGCCATCTGCTGGCACATGCATCTTCGGAAATGGATTTCTGCGATGGTAGTAACTAAGCTCACCTGATGGTTTTAAGTTGGTCCAAAGTTAGATCGGTCAGCTCGCAACCTCGGGTTTCGGCCAAACTCACCACGGCACCAGCGTGGCCATGGGCATCTCGAAAAGCAACCTGCATTTAATAAGATTTTATCATTTTTACGAAATGTCTTTAGTTCGCACATTTATATACAAAATAATATTTCAAGTATTTACCCCACGACGGACCAAATAATAAGCTAGGTCCGTAGCCAACATATCCGGGCTCAGTGCCGCTTTGCAGGCTTCGGGGTGCAGCTGAAAAAAAATCTCATGTATCGTGAACCCTTCCTGCCTTGACTAAAATACGTTGTGATTGAATTGCAATTTCGTAATGGTTTGACATCTCTTTATATATGTCTCAGTACAGTATATCTTACCGTCATGGTGGCCAGAGTGCCAGACGCAATTTGCAAGATGGCGGTCAGAGTGTCATATACTTCGAACATGGCTTCCTTGTCTTCCTGCAAGTCCTTGTTATATGTACTAGGAAGGCCTTTCATAACAGTCATAAAGCCGGTTGACTGAATAATAAAGAAAGTTCACTTAACATAAGGAAAACTGATGTTTCCTTAGGCTGGATTCACGAAGTGACCAGCAGTAACTGTCTTACCCGGCCCAAAATCCGTCCGGCTTTTCCTCGTATCAACTCCAAGCTATCAGCATTCTTCTTCTGTGGCATTAAACTGCTTCCGGTGCTGATTTGCGATACATGGGAATTACGATAGTTAGCACATTTTCAGAAGTATGAAAAAGTGGGATTTTATTAATCAAAGCGACACTGTCATCGTCATTCTTCACAAACCTGTAGGCGTCCGATAAGGCAACGAATCCGAACTCCTTGGTGCAGTACAGGATCAAGTCCTCGGCCAAACGGCTCAAGTGGACAGCGGTTAAAGAAGCCCAAAACAAGAACTCGGCTGGTTGAATGGTGAAGTTAGTAATGAAAATAATATTGCCAAGTTTTGTAATTTTTAATTTCCATTATTTATACCACTTTATATTTTTTGATGTACATTTTATTGCCACTCTAGTAATGCTTGCGCCTATACACTCTACTAGGCCTGCTCTCAACTTACCCACGAAATCTCGATCACTGACACCGTAAAGGCTGTTGTAAGTGACGTCACGAAATCCTAGTTCTGGAAAATGAGAAATTCGAGTCATCAGTGCAATGTATGCATATCAAAACTGATGCATTCCATCTTCAATTGATTAGTAAAATAACGAAGCGAGATTTAGTATTCCTCAACCAAGTGAACTACTTCATCAGCTCATGAAATAGTTTACCTGGTTGGAAAATCCAATGAAAATGTAAAGCAATTTATTATGGAGCATATCACCGAATATGACAATTTTTGCTTATCTGTTCCGGATTTTAGAAAAGATTGGACGAAATTTGTTTACACTTTCAAATAATAGCGGCGTTTGCACTCGGTTACCAGGCATTTCTGCTTTCGCTGCCTTGGTTGCCAGACGTAAAGTTGTTTGCCTTTTCTTGATTAAGTGCGTTTTATTTCATTGAAACTAAAATTAATTAGTTATGATATTGAACTCAGGGATTGTACTTTAGTCATTGCTTACCATCGCAAAGAAACTTTCTGTCGATATTGAATGGGTTTCCAGCCAGGGCCCCACTTCCTAAAGGCAAAACTAAAACTCGAGCCTCGATCTGAGACAGTTTCTCCAAATCTGAGACCAAACTCCACGCATAACTATTGTGGAAGTCAAAAATTGTTCTTATTTTCAGCAAATTCAACGGGCTGTTTCATAAGAAAGATACTCGAATTTGCACCTAAGCAGCCAGTGGCTCCATCGGATGGGCTGTGCCCGTTGAAGATGCGTGTAACCAGGCATTAAAACATCGATTTCTCTGTAAGAAAAGTAAGTTGTGTATATCGATCATTTGAAGATCCTTCTATCTTACTTCCGACTGGCTACTTGCCTTTCCGCTCTTTCGAGGAGCACTCGAATCAATTCGGTCAGAAATCCATTCATCGGTTTCAGAGCATCTCCCAGCCATAAGCGCATGTCTGTGGCAACCTATATGCATTATTTAGAAATGTAAATGATTTCGTATCATTTGCATTTACGAGAGTATGTCGTAAACATACATTAAATTGGATAATTTAACAAAATATATATTACATTGTATGATGATGCATGATGTTCCAAGTGGATTAATTTTTTAAACAAATGTAAAGGGCATACGTGTATATGACATTTGTTACTATGATTTACGCAATGTATAACCCAAAACGTTTTCAAAGGCATTCTAAAGTTCATTTTACGAACAATTTCATATTCATATTACATGGGGATTTAAACTTGGGGAACTAACCTGATCATTTCGGCTGCGTCCTGTATGCAACTTTCCTCCCACATTTCCGATGAGTTCCTAATCAATGAATGATTAATTAGAAACAATTTTAATTAAAAATCGGACTAGCTTCATGGTTTTCCCCTGCTCCCGGAGCAAACCTTTAACCTTCTTTCGTTTGCAGTGTGGATGTCTTCGTCCGTAGGGTGTAACATAAATTTTTCTTCCCGCCATTCTTCTTTGATCTAAAATTATTATTCTAATGTTAAAATACAGTAATCGTATTAAATAAAAGTTTAAAATATTTGTTTTTAAAAAGTTTAATTTTTTACTTTTTCTAGACCATCATCAATTTGCTTTCTCTCAGTTGAATTCACGATATTCACTTTTTCCAAAGCTTTGACGTAAGCTTGACTTCCCTAAAAATGTCATATTTTTAATGAACGTTTGACTGGTTCACCAAGCTCCGGTTAATCCAAAAAATCTTAACTTCATTTTCAATAGTTTCTGATTCAGCAAGATTGAAGAAATGTGTTTTCTAACGTCTTATCCAAATATTTATTTGGAATTTCTTCCGTTATCACGTTGAAAAGAGTACCGTACTACAACTCAAAATGGTGACTTTGGCGGGATCGTTTTATTTAGTTTTAATCGTCAATTACTCATTTAATCGGAGTTTGATACAAGTACATTATATAAATGCAATAGATCATCATTGTGTTTAGCCAGGTGTTACCAAAATATCTGCCTTCCACATGCGTTTGTCATAGACGATGGAAGCGTTGAATTTCTCCATGATGGGATCCGTGGCGCCTTTGAATCTTCCTCCCCATAATTTAGCTCCCTAAATAATTAAAGAAATAAATTAGTGCATAGCTTTAAAATAGATGTATATACTTTGCTTGCAACGTCGATACAATTTTGAAAAAAAGTAAATTAGTAAAATTAGATTCAAATGCATGCTTTTATCCTCACTTACTGTAAAAACTCTAATAAAAAAATGTCCGTCAATTTGTTTAAAATTTAAAAAGGATATTGCTAGCTGATTAGCTTAAAAAATACTTTGCCATTATTAAAGTTGGATTTCTTTGAAAACTATGCTTTATACTGACCTCTCCATCTTGAACCTGCAGCTTGTCGGCCATGTTTGATCGATGAAATCAACTATAAATTGTAAGAACAATGAGGAAAATGGTGCAGTTTGTCGTCAATGACGAGTTCCAAACTATAAACGAATCAAAATCGTGAAATTGTCCTCTTACAAATCAGGTTCTTAGAAAATGAAGGTCAGTTTCCCGGAATTGGCCCACGCTGGTAAACAACCTCCTTCTTGGGAAATTAAATTCAATTTAATGTTATTAACTTATGCAACGCAGCACTATCTGCTAAAACCAAAATTGGATCTGTATTTGGAAGTCTTTTGAAATCCGGCACAGAAATAAATCAATAAATCATGCATTTTCCTTTCATTTTCATCAAGCCAAATTTCAGTTTTTGAAATATCTCTTGTTTGTAGTCTTTTTATAAAAAAAAAAAAAAAAAAAAAAAAAAAAAAAAAACTATGGAATTAACTCGATATTTCAACACCAAAAATCCCGTTTCGACTCGAAGAAAACTCACCGGAAGTTCAGCTCGCCCATCTCTAATCTGGAGGCTATGCATTTGAGAAATATTTTATCCTAAAGCTTAATCATGTTGTATGATATGTACATGTACGTTATGTAACCGAAAAAATCTTGCCACTCAGATAATTTTCAAATTAGGAAAACCTGAAACAGTATTTTTCCAAGAAATTGACCAACGTATGCCGGAGCATCTTGCGTTTTAATTTAATCGAAAGGATTTATTCTATCCAACTTTTTTTATTTAGGATCCCTTTTAGAATCCTTCTTTAGAATCCCTTTTTTCCGCATAAATACTGACACGATTATTATTATTAAGTTTTCTGCATCACGCACGCAGGTGAAAAATATTACTTCGTGTGTATTAATTTATCATATTAAGTTTTTATAATTGCCAAGTTATACGTCAGTAATTGAATTGAAGAATAGCCATAATTCTTGTCATTAAAGTTATCACTTTTGGCCCACCCTGCATCGTGGTGTCTTGTGGTTCCAAACATGTTAAGCGCAGAGTGGCACGTTAGTGTTCGTTGGCTCGTTGCTGGGACATTTTTTCGGAAGGCTCAAAACACGGTGCTCAAAATAACTTTGAAAGGTTGCTGCTTCTTCCAACTAGGAATTAGCTTATTTCTAAAGTTTTAAAATATGTCTTTAGGTGAATTCATTTGTTTGGGCATTGATGCCGTCATCCTAACCGTCATTTACAGGCTCTACAAGGAATCTGCGAAAAATTTACAAGCTTTAAAGGTAAATAGTGGTATCTTTAAAAAGTGTACTTGTTAGGAATGAAAGCTAGTTCCTTCCAATCGCTTCAGGTTCAACTGCATTCACAAGTTAATAAAGGTGGGAACACAATAAGGAAACTTTAATTTGAAACAAGATTTCCTAAACTATAGTGCCAGTTTCGAAACCAAGTTAATTCTTGGTGTGTTTCTGCCTATAGGCACATGGACGTTCATGATAGTGCAAGGATGAGTTGATGACTTTACGTGATACAACGTTAACTCTTTTTGGGGATTTTGTTACATGTAATCAATGTCGTTCTATGTTCATTTAAGGATGCCCCAACTTTGGAAATAACTCAGAACCTCAAATCGGAAGTAAAAAAGTGTGCCCAAGAATGCATCCCTTACGTCATCGTTCGAGGAAGCGTAAAGGCTATCGACAAACCAATTGTCAGCAAGAACGTGCCGGATGTGGTTGGTGTCATCCACGAATCCATCCTTCGTGAACACAAGATCCAATGGAACTGGGCCAGCAGGTGGTGGTCAGTATGTCTTAATTTTCATTAGTCACTATCTTGTCCGGCCAGCTAATAGATACAATGTTAATTGGTATTTGGTGTAGTACGTTGCTTCCCAAATTTCCTTTTTTAAAGCTTTCCGGTTTTTGTTCATCTATGGTGGTGTGAAATACTGAGATTAGCATTCATTTCATAGCATGGTTTTTTAGTATGTATAGTGATTACTTCATAATTTAGCATTTTAGCTTGCTGTTTGTTAGTTTATTTTTGGCCCACTCAGCATAAGATGGTGCCTCATAATTGTGCTGATGGGTGATTTGTGACTGTTGAATTTGGTTGCTTTCTCTATCTTTACGCGCTTGTGGTGAAAGTCTTAAGACCTTGATGACGTCGTGGTGGAATGCTTGAATGTGCGTTGCAAACACTTACCCATTTCTCACTGTTGTTAGGAGGGAGGTGAAGATGGACTTGTCTCGATCAAAAGATTCTGTGCCATTTGTGCTGCACGGAAACGAGCGTGGTACAACTATTGAAGTATTAGATGTGATGAATGCCCAGAATTTGGAAATGAGGACAGTTTTTGACGAATTCAAGCAGAACCAGGCCGGATTCTGGAACTCGTTATCCAGGTTCTTTGTCGGAGAGTCGACTACGGGCTTCCAGCAGATCGAGTTGATGCTAACGGAGGGTACAACATTGACCGGGGTGGGGGCGCTGGTGCTGGAGAACGGCCGCCTCTGCTTGAAGCCTCCAGATGACGGGTTGCCTTACTACCTGACCCAGATGACAGAGGGTGCACTGGTGAAGGGCTTGGAGAAGGACGTCAGCGCTTACAAGACGATAACTGTCATGGTTGGAGCGTTTGGTGGCCTTCTCCTGACATTCATCCTGTACAAGTACTATAGCAGGTGGTGTGAGCAGAAGTTAAGGTCAGCCGAGCTAAGGAAGATGGCTGATTTGATCGCTGAAAATAACAGGCAGGCGAAGGAGAGGGCCGACGATGCAGTTGAGGTGGAGAACCCCAGCAGCTTGTGCGTGGTATGCCAGGAAAACCCCCGAGAAGTATTAATTCTAGAATGTGGACACTTGTGCTGTTGTAACCGCTGTGGTCAATTGCTGCAGCCAGCACGCTGTCCAGTTTGCCGCGCCCATATCACAAGGCTCGTACCTGCCTTCGTGGCCTAATGTCACTGGGTGGCCATATGGGATTTAATATTAGTGAGGGGTATATATGAATTAAATGAAATCTCTTCAATACTTTCTCCAAATAAAATGCCTTTTTAAATCCAACAATATTTTGGCACATTTCAAAATAATCCTGTTTTCATGATTTTGTTTCCCTGTTTTTTCCTAGCATTGACATTTGATAGGGACATTTGATTTGACTACTAGCATTTCTGGTATATTTCTCTACAGTTCCGTGCTTCCATCTCGTAGTGGCACTGCAGACCAAATTAATAATCACATTAACTATGTCTTTGTCGTTTTAATTTATTCTTCTGTACTGTAGTTATGCAGATCAGCAATAGCTCTGATTCGGGTCTTCCCTAATAAGAATCAGGAATCTGCTGGCTTAAAACTGTTCAAGTCGATTTTATTATGAGAATGCTTCGGCTTTATTTGTATTGTTATTACATTTTCTTTTGTTTGTCGAAGCGATGGGTTTATTGCTGTGATGAGTATGATTCTGGATGGTTATGAAAGTCATCAAGCCGGTTTCAAGACTAGTCTCTACTTCCTATCAGTTTCTTTTGGCAATCTGCCAAACTATCAGCCCTATTCTAATGGGGATTTTAAGCATAGTAGCTTCCCACGGCGACGGCCACAGCCATCAACAGAATGGCATTGATGTTGCAAATCCGCCTCCACAGTGGCCGTTCGTTCAGCGCTTCTGCAGCCTTTTCTGCTTCTTCCTCTCGACTCATCTTTGGCTTTTCATCTTCCAAAGTTTGCTGCTGCTGTTTCTTGCTGTCTACGCTGCAGATGAAATACAGCGCCCTCTTCCAGGCAGGGGTTTTGGCATGTTGGTCATCATCTGAAAATGATGAAATTATTCAAGCAAACAATCAAAAGTGTTTGTTTCAATGAAAAGGGATTGCACATCGCCTCGTGAATGTCTAACTTTTGAAGCCTTTTTTTCCCATGTTGTATACTTGCCCATTGGCACAGTTTCTCCAAGATGGCATTGAGAATATTTGCTGTGACTGATTTCAGTCTTCATTCCAATGTCTTTACAAATTTGTATCAAGTTGTACCACGTGCACATACATTATCTTTCGAAACAATTACTGAGACCCTCTAATAGTAGCACCGCTACCTACAGAAACTTTGAAATTCTAAATATATATATCCTTCATCCGTTACCTATGGCCAGTGGCGTGACCGACCCGCTAATTGGTGTGGCCACCCCTCCGTATTCGTTGCCTATGGATATCGTGGCAATTTGACTGCTCAGCTCGCCATCCTTGTTGCCGAATGTGTCGTCGTCAATGTCCATCCTGATTTCGTGGCTCGCTCTCGTCCAGAAGGTGAGCCGATGCAGCTGCGCGACCAATTAGAGGTTTAGAGAATTATTGCCATTCTTCTTTCTGTACTTCACGGGTTAGGGAAGTATGCTCGGCACTCACGTGTTTTGGGTCAATGGGATCTGTGCAGATGCTGATTGCGATAGCGATGATAGAGCAGATGACGAAGAGGATGATCCCGAAATGGAGATAGTGAACCTTGCCCACAACCAAGGCAATGATGGCTGGCCGGCTGTCCGATTCAGCTGAAGTGCACGAGGGCACGGAGTAGCTGAACTCCAGGCCAAAGCGGAGGAGGCCGATGGCCAAGCCGATCATCAAACTCCAAAATGCACCCTGCGATGCCAGTAAAGAACGAATACAGCTTAAAAGAGTTGAAAGAAATAACTACGATGCTACTTTCAAATGTAATTATCATAAAAGACTGCATTCTTGCAGGGACAGAATGGCCTGTGGCGAAATGAGGTTTCGTTTTCTCTTATAAATTCTGCAGTTGGTGTCATTGGCTACCTGCCGCACAACTGACCTTCTCGTTGATCCTTCCCCACAGAATGGCCAGGACGTAGACTGCGCAAACTGGCGGCGCCAAATAGCTGGTTATACTCTGGATGTAAACGAACAGCTGACTCCCTTGTGACGCGTTGATCACTGGGATCCACAGGATACTTATGATGACGAGGATAACCACAAACGACCTGCGTGATGCAAGCGGCTGATGTTAAAGAATTGACCGATAAATATACAAAGGAGGAGGGATTTTCGAACCTGCCCACAATGAGTAGCTCCCAATCAGTAGCATGCTTTCGGAATCGCGTCCAGATGTCCATGGTGAAAATGGTACTACTGCTGTTGAAGATGGACGTCAAAGAGCTCATGAGGGCGGCCATCATTACAGCCAGCATCATGCCGCTCAATCCTGCAAAACCAAAGTGCCCGGGTCCTATTGGTCAAGGAGATATCTCTCTGCGAGTGGTAAGGTTTGACCAAAGACCTACTGACCAGTGGGCATCAGTCGGAGCACGAGCAGAGGATAGGCGATGTTGGTGCAGCCAACTGGACTACCGCAGATTCGCTCGCATTCGGAAGATTTGGCGCAGCCCACCTCATCTGTGAAGTGGACAAGGAAATGTCAATTTAGTTCGTAAAAAAAAGAATTAACTCTTTTTAGTTTAGCGAACGACTTGAAGGGTGAATTAAGGTGTCTTCGGGGCATACTCACCGGGGTACAGAACCCTAGAGATCATCCCTGGAAACACTAGTAGGTAAAGTGGAAGGATCTTCAAGTAGCCGGCCATGATGGTGCCTGCTTTGGCGTGAGACAGGTCCTTGGAGGCCAGCGCCCTTTGGACGATGACCTGGTCGGAGCACCAGTACCACACGGCCGAAACAGTTAGCCCAAAGACCACTCCGGTCCAAGGAAGGTCGGCACTGGATGGGGAGCGAAAAAGGTGCAGCGAGTCTGTGGGGACCTTGCTGCACGACTCGTTCAGTGCGTTGTAGGTGGCGTTGCTGGCTTCGGCTAGCATGAACCGCTGCCACATCTGGTCGTAACCACCGACCGCAACGAAGCCTTGAGGAAAGTAAAAGATGAGAAATTTGTCATGGGTGATGGCAGTGCAGAGATCAGATGGCATCGCCCTGTTTGACCGCAGATGGCGCTGCATATGTTGATCGGAATTTGGTGCACCTTTGCATGCCTTTTAATAACACCATCAATGCAGCGTATGTAATGCTGTAGTTTTCCGTATTGACATACAGTTATTAATCTGAGCTATCTGTGATCACATGTACTTAGTTGAAAGGATTTGTTGCGGAGAATCCCACAGATAAAATTTAAAAAGTTTCTGCATATGCAGATTTGCATGTGCCAGAGCTACAGGGTGGCCACAGGTCAGGAAGTCAGGAAAGTCAGGGAAAACCATCGTGGTCAGGGAAGTCATGGAAATGTCAGGGAAATTTGTGAGTGGTCAGGGAAATTTTCCGAAATAAAAGCAAAA
>JAQGAO010008193.1:0-10579 GCA_034697705.1 Ommatoiulus sabulosus | reverse complement strand
GCTTCCCGTCCAAGTTAAGCTTTTGCTTCCCGTCCAAGTTAAGCTTTTGCTTCCCGTCCAAGTTAAGCTTTTGCTTCCCGTCCAAGTTAAGCTTTTGCTTCACGTCCAAGTTAAGGTTGTGCTTGACGTCCATGCAAGTTAAGCTTTTGCGTCACGTCCAAGTTAAGCTTTTGCTTCACGTCCAAGTTAAGTTTGTTCTTGACGTCCAAGTTAAGCTTTTCCTTCTCGTCCAAGTTAAGCTTATGCTTAACGACCGAGTTAAGCTTTTCCTTCACGTCCAAGTTAAGCTTTTCCTTCACATCCAAGTTAAGATTTTGCTTAACGTCCAAGTTAAGCTTTACCTTCTCGTCCACGTTAAGGTTTTGCTTAACGTCCAATTAGAGATACATGTATATAGTTTCCTAGCGAAAGTGAAACACATTTCCTTCATTTGTAACTTACAATTTTTACAGTTAAGTATGCTAATTGGCGTGTCCAGCAGATTCACTGACGGGACTCTTTGCCAGCGATGTTATTCGTAAATCTTCGTCCACGATTTCTATATAACTTCATTTAAGATTTCTACAAATTGACCTCGAGTTACGAGACCTCTACAACTCAGTATTGGAAAGCGATCTCAAAACCTTTCAACTTATAGAGTGACTGAATGGGGCAACAGGTGCGGTGCTAAATTGGCATGCAAAATTGAGCAAATTTTCGGCCATACACGGCTTACGTAAAGGAAAGACGGTCAGCTGTAGCTTTGAACCCGACTGGTTTGCCCAAGGTATGTCTATCATCGGTTTATGTAGGTTATGCTTAAAATTTAGTGCAGACAGGCTGTTAAGATAAAACCTTTGTGTTCGAGCAACGTAAATCTTCCTTAAACGCAGTTCATGCATTTTCCGAATGTGCAACACCCCTGGGGAAAATATTGCTGTCTAGCGTCTTTCCTAAGTGAAAATACCTTCCCAGATACCCTTTAGGTGGGCCTAAGATAAGACAAGACTAGGTCGAGATTAAGTCGATCATTTCACGGATAAGATTTGAAATACTCAGGTGGGAAGAAAGCTCTCAGACGTGAAGTGTGTTGGGAACACGTGAGATTACAATGTATACTGAGCCACTTGAGAAACATTCTCCATGTGGCAAACACCGCAATGAATCGAATCTGAAAGAGGTTCTCGGATAATTAAAAATTGAAACTGAATTGCTGCGCTTGCGTGCAGGTGGTTCCATCGATCGACAGATTTCTGACAAATTGGCAGCAATAGGGGGTTAGGAATATTTCGTAAATCAAGTTCTCAATAAAAAACCGAACCTGTTAGAACCATAAAAGATGTCTTTTATCCATGAAACAATAATCAATGCCGATGGTTGTTCTGCCGTGGTGATAATCATTCCAAGCACTATCGGGTGTTCCTATCAAATTGATTTTGACTTATTTGTAGAAATCGGGGATTTCACTCGGAGAAATTCCATGTCAATGCATCTCCTGGATAAATTCCGTATGCTTAAACGTACGAAACGTTTCTACCAGTTAAATTTAATGATGATCAAACAACCATTGCTTGGCAACTGTTGTTATTCAACCATTGATTGTACTTGAAATCGAGCACCTGGTGTGAATATGTTCAATTTGAGATTGCCGAAAAATTGCATGTGCATGCAGATTTTCAGTTCCTTTTCCGAAATGCTCTAATAGACAATATACCGTTAATTCCCGAGTAACGAGCAGCATACAGGGTTTCCCCAGACCTGGTAAACTTGGAAAAGTCAGGGAACTTGAAAACAGCTGGATAACTCAGGGAAATTCAACATATTATTGGTGTCACAATCCAAAATTAATGTTTCTACGTGGTTAGCTCAGGGCGCATTATCAAAATTAAAAAAAAAAATTAGTATAAATTGCCAAATTTTTAACAATTTCAGAGGACAAATTTTCATCCGTTTCCGAGCACACAATTGCAAAATTTGCAACTGTTTTCGAGTACAGATTTGTAAAATGTTCAACGTACAGTTTCCGAGGATAAATTTTCAAAATTTGCCACAGATTCTGAGGACAAATTGGCAAAATTATAAACTTTTTCCAAAAACAAATTTGCCAAACTTTCAACAATTTCCGAATACAAATTTGTAAACGTTTCAAAAAGTTTTCATGCTAATTTTGCTAATAACTATTCAAAGCACGGTTTGTAAAATCGTGGATAACATTGGCGACTATATTGTTGAATATATGTATGTTAATTTGTCATTGGTCAGGGAAATTTGTTTGAAAACCTGGAAAAGTAAGAGAAATTAATTATGAAATTTATGGTGAATTAAATACTAAATAGGATAATTTTAAAATCTGTACTTTTATGTGAGAAGGAATATAAAGTCATTGCATATGATGTTTTATGAAACCGGTATTTTTTGGCTTTATTGTAAATATGCCAACGTCTTTTTTTTGCCTAGGAACGATGATAGTACATCAAAACGTAATTACTCGTAATCAACGTACTAATGTTAATAAAAACTAAGATAATAAGGCAAATAGCAATTCCCTATGCAAAATTAATCGTATCACGATAATTATGTAAATACTATAGACGTGATGTCCACGAATGACTGCTTTTAAAAGTTATTTGGTCACGCTGTCCTCGTCTGCATGCATAGTCTATTTCGAGCAATTAGCATTCGGTTGATATCGTTGTAATAGATAAGACATCAGCTAAATAAGAGAATTTGAAATTAGCTGTAACATTCCCGAAAACATTATAAGAAATTCGCCAAATTCCCATGACAGTCTATACCTCTTATCATCGTGCCAGATAATTAAAATTGCACGAGTTCGTAATTTTTCAACATTTTTTGAAAAGAATCCCATTTTCTTCTGCGTTATACTTCGTCCATCCACCCTTCCTGGATTTTTTGGCCATTACCTCATTTGCATGCCAAATACAGTCGAACTCGGCTAAGTGAAAAATCGGCAAGGAAAACCATTGCACTTATCCGGTTTTCATTTATGTGAATTATTTTAGCTCAGTTTATGCTCAGAGCAATCAAGTAAGTGGCAGCTTAATTTCTCAGTCTCTTTAACAAGTATTTATTATAACTAAAAGTTTTCACTACAAAGACATCAATTTTTAAATCGTATGAGTATCCAATAAGTTGAAATTGCTTCTCAACGTCAAGATCGTATTAAGAAGTTACTGGCGTAGAATTTATTAGCTAATGTAAGTTTATGTCCAAAACCGTGACATTGTTTCCTGACATTGTTTCCTGATATTGTTTCCTCTCATACCAACTTGGAAGGTCCGAAATCCAGCCTATATGGGAAAGTCCCCTGTTCCCGTCGAGAGTCGACTATGGTAGTGCTCGCTGCAAATATATAGTGTAGATTGGAATGCACGATTTTCACTTATTCGTGTATATATAATTTAATACAAGTGTTGCACCTCAGACTAGCTAAAAATGTTCATCTTGTCCGGGTTTTCCGATGAGATTTTAAAAAATGTACCGTTGTATAATACCGCTTTTTGGCTGGGATAGTGGGATAATGTGTCACGCGTGTCTTCAAAGTTTTAAGTTTACCCCTTACCCCGAGATCATCATCAGGCTGACTTAAACATGGATTACCTTTGTTGAAAGTCTCGTCATGTCCACAGATTAAACTCGTGAAATTGCAGCGCGCCTCCGGCAGGAGGGGCGAACAGAATTTGGTTTTCAATTAAGGCGCGATATGGCAATTTTCAACAATTTTTCTTACAAATAGACATTGCGTGAGCATGTCATGACACAAGTTCCTTGCGAGTTCGTTGGAATTAATAGTTCTAAGATTGTGACTGGCATGTTAACGATATGTCCGATTATACCTTCGTAGTCCAACGTAGGGCATTGGCATCGATGAGATAATTTTTGGAATCTGTGGTTATGCATTAGGATTCCTTGGAATGACCATGGTGATACATACAAGGTAATTGTTCACGTTATTAAATACTGTACTGCAAGTCGATCATTATTATGGAACAAACTAACTCGTTTCCAGGAAACAAGTGACTTAAATGTTTATGATGTGCAAAGAATTTTTTTTCGTTTACATTTTTTAACAATCTATACATACTGTATAAAAAAGAGATGTATGTTTGTATGTACGTAGCCCTGTAGCGGAAGATTATTTTGTTTGTTTTGTACGTGATGACGCAAAACGCGTGCAAAACAGGAAAAAAAAGAAAATACTCTTCCGCTACGGCGCTCCGTATGTTTTTTTTTTTTTTTGGCTGTTTGCTTCGGTGTTAGGACTACTTTCCAACTCAGGGTGAGTGTTTCTCATTGTTTTAGCTTCCTTGAACTTTACGGCTAGTAGATAATAAATTGTAATATTGACGGGTTTATGAAAAATAACTATACAGTTAGATCGCGTCTCTGCACGTTAAAAAAAATTCGTGGGGGTGTATGCCCCCCTCATAGACAAAATTACCAGGTAGGTGAGGCTGGTACATCCCCTGGCGTTGATGTTTAACCCTCGTCTGCAGAAATGGACCAAATTTAAAAATTCAAAAAACCACTGAAAAAACTGTGACAGCTAGGTTAGCTCGTGTTTGTTCATTTTTTAAAAGGATGAAGTGCGTTTATGGAAATCTGGTATTCAAAATGAAGAAATAGAATGGGATTGTCTGGTGCACTTGCAAACCTCTGACAAGTATGTAGCGTCTGCCTGGAAAATTGGATCACCGTAAATGCAGGGGTCCATGCAGCACGTATTCAATGAACGCATGCAGAGAAATGTTACAGGATACAATACTAGTCCGACATCTCAATGGCACTTGATGCAACATGTGAATATGAAGTTTGACATTTTCTTTGTTGTCAACCTCAGCTAAAGGGATATATGCGCCGTAACTGCATGTTTCTTACTTTTCGTGTAGTATACTTGAAGTTGAAATCTGTCAAAACTATTTCGATCAAGTTTTTCAAATGCAGTATTTGTAAATTTCAGTGTACTTACATTGGACATGTGAGCATATTCAAATTAGAGTGAAATTGAACGTGTCACGTCAGCTTTGAATATATGCATTTTGTAAAACATTGTGTACTATATAGTTGTTTATGGGCAAGCATACATGTACATTTCAATGTGAAACAATGAAACATGTTGCATCCCTTCTGATCAAACAGCTCACAAAAACTTGTTAGCTAACGAAATTATTTGTTTGACGAAGCATAAGCGGTACTCAAATTATTGTATTTTTCCCAAAAATATTTTAAATACATGTATAACAATGTATTTATTGCAATATCGCATTTATTTTTTAGTTGTTACCGATGTAACAAAGGTTTGTTTACCTTATACTTGTCCTGTCGAGGAAATCCAATTTCTTGGTTCACATCATTACGGTTTTTATTAATTATCAATTGTTTCGTGCCGATGTATATTAGGGGTGCTCAGACAGAATCTTTAACAACCGTATTTTGGCCATCGTGATGTCAAGTTTGCAATATCGACGCGCTAATTAGTTTCAAAATTGATAGCAAGGTTATCGCTGTTTTCAAACCAATGCATGCGTTCCTTTTGCACACGTGACTTCCCAACTGCCTATAAGTGCCATTCATAATTTTTTTGTCTGAGTACCCCTATTGATGCTTGTTATCAAATTCGATCCTGCAGATATTTGATGTTTATTGGAAATTAGAAACCAACGAACAGTTAATGTCTAATTGTACCTTTGTGTACAGTTGAGTTGAATGATATTGATGTTTTGTATGATAAAGTGCTGTGTGTAATCCGCGTGCAATATAGGTGCTATACCGAACCTTTCTGTGAATATTGGAAATATCACGCGTCCTGCTTTTAAATCTCAAATTTATTTGTCAATGGTGTACAATTCTAACGCAAACTTGTATTTTTACGAGCGTAAATATCCCAGTTTCCATGTAACAGCTACATTATTTTAATTGGCAAAATGTCCTTATTTACGAGAGGATTTCCTGTATACTAGTACCTTGGGGAATTAATTGGGAAGGCAAGACTGAATTAAGGGTGGCAATTAAAAGTTTTCGGTGTCCGCCATTTCATGTTTCGTCCTATATTTTCGAAATATCATTTAATTATGAAATTTTTTTTTATTTTTATTTATTTATTTATTTATATATACAGGTACAGTATATATTTTTCAAAAGTTCTTCTTCAGTACGCATGGGTGCAGATCAGCAATAAAAGCTTTACGACCATCATTTTAGTTTATTTAATTTGATTCCTTCAATGATAAAGAGGTCGTTTCTGAGATAACCGTGAAAATTCAAATAATTGCATGGGTATTTAAATATGACATCAGTCTAAACTCGAATGGATTTACGAGTAGATTTTATTTCGCAACATTTGGCAATATTTTCCTTGGTTATTTGATTTTTTATCATTATTTTCTGGTTCGTTAGAAACAAAAGAAGGTTAGGCAGTCATTGTCGGCTCGGCAGGAAACGATGCTCGATATAAAAATTGCCGTTGTTTGAATGCAGAATGTAACTATGAACATGCAAGTTAGCGGAATTCTTATAAAGATACGTATACACACTGAGGGAACTTTAACGAAACTTTCTTTTCGAAACTGGAAATTTCTGTTCAGTTGACGTAACTGGAAATATCAATTCGGAAAGTCGGCCGGAAACTTGCATTCCAGACTCCGGGAAATAAGTTTCTGTATAAGGGTGAGACCACAAATGATGCTAATTACTTTCGACGTGCTTCTTTCGTGCTTGTTTTCAGCTTCTTCTTTCTAGCTTTGGACCGCACAATGAACGCTGATATCAGCGTGCTTGTCAGTGTGCTTGGTGGCGCTACTGCATGCGTTAGGCTAGGTGAAACATTCCGCGTAAAACCTTCCACATGCGCATTAGCATCTCTTGATGCATGCTTATGATTCCGTACGTTTTTACGGTATACGGTAATATGTTGTAAAATAAAGTGGCAATATTGTCATTTAGTCGAAACTACGGTAACCTCAGATGTGTCCTGTTTACTGAACATTGAGCTCATTTCGCTTGACTTTATGCCGTTTTGAACCAGAAAGAGAAAATTCTTGAATTGTAAATTTTGAAGCGGAACTTTGATATGATGTTGCTAAAGTGTTACAGTATATGCGAACCATTTCGGCATTTGGCGTGCACATTATTAAACGTTAAGGAATTCAAATAAATTCTGATCGAGCATTTATTTGGAAAATTTAAACCTTACAATTTTATTTACTTTCATACGCTCAAACAACGCTGGCTCTGCATTTTTTACGTTATGTCATTTATAATAAAGCACGGAATCTCGAATACTTAACATGTATGCTACTCACCAGGCTTTCGTAGTTCTCGCTGCTTTCGTATGGTGCAAATCTGGATAATTGCGTTTACTTCAGTTCATTTTTCTTCGGTTTCGACCAATTCGACTGTCAGTTTTCTCGCGAGTTTCCCGTTAAATCCTCCGGCGGCCGCTCAACGCCTAGCACCGAGCGATTCGTCTTACGCTGAAATGCATTTTTTCGGCAGATTAATAATTCGTATAATCGTCGAATAAAGCGGCGATTTGCGTCTGCGAGTTCCCGTTTTTTTTTATTATTCTTTTTTTTTGCCGTTATCCCGGTGGGGGAGTACAGTCGGTCTCCTCTCGTTTCTGCTATAGCATCAAGGGAAGTTCCCCTCCTCGAATGCAGCCATGCTTGGCGGGAAAACCTGTGCTGGAGATGCCTGAGCGAATGTTATATATTTCTTAAGCGAGACCCAGATAGCTTCACTCCGCCCCCCTCTTACCCTTTCGCCACCCTGCGCACACGCGAAGATAAAGGTGCCCACTGTTTTGGGGGGCGAGCGTTGCAATGTTGTTTTTTTTCCGCCGAAGGTGGCTCTGGACGCGAGCGCCCCCTGGTTGCAAATGCTTGCAACTCTAGCTTCATGACCACTTGGCTGAGTATCTTCTCGTAATACGATGAAAAAGAAAATACATGTATTTCTTAAATGGGATGTGCATCTACAGTATATATTATATCATTAATAGGAACTCAAAAAGGGCCCTACCGGGCCTTTTTGGCGGCCGGATGAAAAATCACGCTTTACAACCCCCTCTTTTTTTTTTTTTTTTTTTTTTCTATATTTGACAAATTTCTCAAATATGTTTTTTTGGAAAATTTCCCAATTTTTAAACAAAAAATCGCAACATTTTCTTTTGAAACAAAATCCGCCGATTTGTGTAATAAAATTCGAAACTTTTTGACGAAAATTCACAGATACTTGACAAAATTCGCCAATATTTTATTATTATTATTATTACAGTCCAAGCGAAAGCTAATACTAGCTGGTTGCCGTCATTACATTAAACAGGGAACATGACTTTGTCCAGCCTGATTTTGAATGAATTTACACTGTCAATTAAGGGGTTCCAGAATCAATCACAATATAACCAAAGAAATATTTCTTTAGGTCAATACAAGGCGGTGAACATCGAGATGAGTTTTCACTGACCATCATTGTAATGTTTCAAAAACATTTGGTAAATTTACATCCTAAATACATTTTTTTTTACTTTATGGCGCACCCTATACCGTCGGCGCCCGTGCGTAGCCCACCCCCTGGCACCCTCGTTGTTATGCTGCTGTCCGTCACGTGGGCTAGCTGAACCCGGGCCGCGCCGAGGGTAAGTAAGCCGCCAAAAAGTTATGATTTAAGCTTTATGCAAAGTCCAATTTTTAAAATTTTGCAAAATTATCCAAATTTTCAATGCTCCATTTTTCAAAATTTTCGAAATTTTCAATGGTCAGTTTTGCAAAATTATCTACATGCATTTTTAATGGCCGATTTTACAAAGTTTCCCTACTTTAATTTGGCAAAATATTCAACATTTTGCAATACATCAAAGCGGTAGTCGAATTCATCCTAAACTCTTGCCATGCAGCATATCCTTGGTATCGCATCGATGTGAATGCGCACAAACTTCAGTGTTTTTTTAAATTCAATGTTGAAATTGTTTCATTTTTTATTTGTGCTAACCCTGTATTTATCAAGCCCGCGCCAGTGCAATTCAAAATCAATAAATTGGATAAATTTGTTTTTGTCTCGTGCTACACTATGCAGTTTGTAAACATATTTTTTTACTATGTAGTCTACTACCTATTTATTAAATAAAGATTTATACATGTAAAGTTCACCATTAGAGCGAAGAAATGCTCGTTATTGTTTGTAATGCCCTGTTCGCATTAAGAAGAAAAAAAGCTGGCATAAAACATGATTCATTTCAGATATATTTTTTTTTACTTTATTAAGGCATCCTGCTCATTATGATTTTTTTTATAAAATGTTTCCGCGCCAGATGTCACTGCGAAAATTAAAGGATATAAACCAGTCATTGTTTTTAAAAACAAAAGTTCAAATATAGGGAAAAAATGTAATTTAAATCTTTTTCTTTTCGCCTCCACTCGCATTTAAGTTAAAAGAATGGTATGCACGAAACAAAAAGAAGCTGCATGTTCGTCGTAGAATGAACTCAGTCTCTTATATATTACAAACATGCATACATACACTATATAAAAATTTAAAAAAAAATCATATTGAAGCTTTTAAGTGGGCTCATTAATCGTCCATAACGTGGTGTAAATTTGATACGATTATCTAGCATAATTAACGTGGCTTTTACAATTGTAATAAAAATGCATTTTCAAAAGCTATGATAATAATTTTGCAATGCGGTTAATAGTTTGACAACCGATTACTTAAACATTTTTTTCCTATCGGAGGATTTCCGAAATAATAAATTCAAAAAGCTTTTAATAGGAAAGACCTATTCTTACGTCCACTAATTACATTAATATACAGGAAGAAGCAACCTGATTCATAATGTTTAGAAGCTTATGTTTTTGATAAAATGAAAAACGTGATGTATTTGTCTGTGCAAAAGTTGCTTCGCATCGAGATATTATACCTAATTCTAGACCAATATTAAACATAAGACGTGCTCTTGAGTAGTAATTATTCCAGTCTGAATTATTCGCCATGAAAATTTGGCTTTTATCATAAAAATTCTGATGATCCACAGGATTTTCTCATACAGAAAATAAATGTCGTGTAGGCTGTGAATAGTATAGACCTACTTTTAAGATAAGAGATTTCAACACTGTAAATACTGCCCTAATTATCAAAACCACATAGGCAGAAATTTGATACTTTATATGCGCTTAAACATATTACTACTGTGAAGTGCATTATACAGGTTCGTGCCATGTTAACTACAAAATACTATTTCTCCGCATCCAAATCCATGAAAAGCTCGTTTTCTTTTTTCACTTCATTTCGTTTTTATGTTGTACTAGCTGGACATCCCGGCTTTGCCCAGGCTGTTCATAGTTTCTATGCTAGGCCTACCAGGCGAATCTGAGAGACAAACTTTTTTACTTTGTTAATACAAAATTAATTTATAGCATAAAAACTCGAGTGAAGCTAATCCTTGCTAATGCCACTCACTATGTTAAAACAAATTACAATACTCAGTTTTTTTAACCATGTATGTAATACTTTTTTCAGATTCGCCTGGTAGGTCTAGCATAGAAACTATGAACAGCCTGGGCAAAGCCGGGCCGTCCAGCTA
>JAQGAO010008192.1:0-10580 GCA_034697705.1 Ommatoiulus sabulosus | reverse complement strand
AATAATCAAACCAATGGCACCCTCTAGGGACTGATAATTGCAGCATTAAAAAGATAGGGGGCGCCACTGGTTTATTTTCTTCTGTTAGTTGGAATTTGATTAAACGCGTATATAAGAACGTAGATTCTAGCTAAGAGTTTTTCAGAAGTTTAAAAAATAATTTCGATAAATTCTTGACATTTTTAAACGTAGGATTGTCAAGAAATTTTTGATTTCCAAATGAGGGTTTTCCAGAAATTTCTGATTTTTGACTGAGGATTTTCCAAAATTTATGATTTTCGACTGAGAGTTTTCCAGAAATTTCTGATTTTCGACTGAGGGTTTTCCAGAAATTTCTGTTATTCGACTGAGGGTTTTTCAGAACGTAATGTTTAATTCCTAAATTATGGTTTTCCAGAAATTTATGATTTTAAAATGAGGGGTTTCCTGAAATTTCTGATGTTCAAATGAGGATTTTTCAGAAATTTCTGATTTTTGACTAAGAGTTTTCCAGAAATTTCAGAAAGTTTTACCATTAAAAATTTGAAAAATTTTCCACATTTTCCGTATACAAATTGGCAAACTTCTCCACATTTTTCAGACGACAAAGTGGCAAATTTTCAACATTTTTCAAACATTTTCTGAATATAAAATTATCACATTTTAAAAAAAATCATGCAAATTTTCTAAATTTTTAAACAGTTTTCTGTTAGTTTTCAAAATTGTCGTTATTGAATTTTTAAAAAAAAATTTCCAGTGTCGATTTTGCGAGATATGTCAATTTTTCACATTGTCATTGGTGAGGAAATTTTTTAAAATCTGGAAAAGTGAGGGAAAAGTAAAGAGAAATTGAAAATGAATTTCCTGGGGGAACCCTGAACATTATTTTCAGTCTTTCCAAGTTTTACCCAAAACTTTCTACATTATTGTGAAAATTATCTGTCCTCCTTAAAAATTTCTCAAATAAGCCTCTGCAGGACATTAATTTCCTATTTTTAATCCAAGTGTTTCCTCGCAATTATAATGCAAAATTTACTGAGATTTACCGAACTTATTTCTGCAAATTTTCCAATTTTAAGTAGACAATTTACGAGCTTCTTAACACTAGGTACAGCAATAATAACATCATTTATTTCTGCTCCTGTTAAAAGGTGGCATTACTGTGTAAATTAAGGCTTTATAAACATCTTTTGTCACAGCTGCTTTTGTGCCCCAAAGTCTCCATCTTGTGTAAATAGCAGTCTCTTTAATGGCCTTGCATCACGTGTCCTTAATGCTCCCGTGATTACCCCATCATGTTCTTAAAACTACATTCAGCTGCTGTCTGATTTCTAAGATTTTTTTCTCATTAATTCAGCTTCATTTGACATTCAAATGAGCCTGGAACAAAACATCCCCATATCTCGAAAACTACTAAAGGAGAAGCATCCAAGTAAGATAAGCGTGTCTTCATGTTTTAACTGTCCCTGCATTTCTTGGAAAATTTCAAAGAAGACAATTGATAACACTTTTCTGGACTAGTGAACTGTTGTCTGGACCGGTTAAAATTTGTCTAGACTGATTAACACTTGACTGGATGGTTAACACTTTGAACGAACTGGTTAACTCCTGGCTGGTGTGGTTTAAACCTGTCTGGTTAATGCTTATCTGGACTGATTAACACTTGTCTTTACTAGTGAACTCTTGTCTGTACCTGTTAAAATTTATCTAGACTGGTTAACACTTGACTGGATGGTTAACACTTGACTTGATGGTTAACACTTGACTGGATGATTAACACTTGTATAAACTGGCTAAGTCCTGGCTGGAGTGGTTAAAACTTATCTTGTTATTGCTTATCTGGACTGGTAAACTCTTGTCTGAACCAGTTAAAATTTGTCTAGACTGGTTAACACTTGACTGGATGGTTAATACTTGAATGAACTGGTTAAGTCCTGGCTTCAGTGGTTCACACTTGTCTGGTTAATGCTTATCTGGACTGGTTAACACTTTTCTGGACTGGTTAACACTTGTCTGGACTAATGAACTCAGCTTGTCTGGACCTGTTAAAATTTGTCTAGAATGGTTAACACTTTACTGGATGCTTAACACTTGTATGAACTGGTTAACTCCTGGCTGGAGTGGTTAACACTTTTCTGACTGGTTCAAACTTATCTTGACTGTTTAAGTCTTGCATTGACTGGCTAACACCTGTCTAGGTTGTTTGAAACTTGATTAGACCAGTTAACACCTTCTGGACTAATAAACAATTGCCTGAACTGGTCAACAGTTGTCTGGACTGGTCGACACTTGTCTGGACTGGTCGACTGTTGTCTGTACATGTTGACCCTTGTCTGTCCTGGTTGACCCTTGTCTGTCCTGGTTGACACTTGTATGGATTGGTTAACATGTGGCTAAACTGGTTAACACTTGTTTGGACCAGTAAGTATTTGTCAGGGCTTGTTGACACTTGTCTGTATTAGTTAACACTTGTCTGAAATGGTTAATACTAGATAGTAGAATGGGCTGGTTAACACTGGTCCGAAATGATCTGACAGGTCATCCTGGCCAGTGCTTGTGAGTGTCTTTGAATTGATTTCCTTCATCAGCTGTTTAAGATTTAGACATGAGTTCCACAATCAGAAACTAGTTTCTTCCAGTGCAAAGTTTCCAGTATCATCTTAGGTTCTTAAATAATTGAATTGTCAACATCTTGCTTTGGCTGGCTAGCACTTTCTTTGCATTAGATAATGTCCTAACTAAGTAGGTGTGCCCATCCAAGATGTCTAAGTAGTTTAGTAGCACCAGTCTAGACCAGTGAACATTCTGGTTGCTTGTTTAGTCATAAATTTTTAATGTTATCCTATTCTGTCCAAGAAAGCCAAAAGACGATCTTAGTGGATTTCCATCATCTACAGGTACCTGCGAAGATGGACTTCCATTATCGTGAAGTGTTTATAGTGTAAAGAGATCAAACAGAATCTTTCGGGGACCTCACTGTAAAACAAGCACCAAAAATTGCTGCCGCTTAAAGTATTTGGCACTTTTTGAAATCTTACCAACCTCAACTGCATCTCCAGGGATTAGAGACAAGATCGTTAGCCACTCGATGTTCTGTCTTAGGCAGCTGGTTTTATCTTGTCTGGATTTTCAGAAAATCCTCTTGAGCTATTTCGATCATGTGTCTAGGATTTTGGTAACTCTTTTAGGATTATGTGCAATTTTTTATTGACTCGTGTTCATTTGTCTGGATTGGTGGGCAACTCATCTGGGTTGGTCCTTGGCCAGATAGTTTGTTTGTGGATTTTCATAGTTGGCCTATTTCTGAACATGAGGGCTAAAAACCATTGCCAGGAGATGTGCCAGCATCACCTACCTGGGAATTTTGCCTACAAAGGAAAACTTCCACCCCTAAAGACAGATCTTTAACATGCAGAGATCAATTGGGATCTACATGGGACCTCGGTTTAAACTCATCCGAAAAAGCCACCACTTAGAGAATTTAGCACATCCTCAAAATTCTCACCAACCTCGACTGGGGAGCAAACCCTGCTTGTTAGGTTTTAAAAGAAATCATCTGGATTGGTTGGCCTCTTGTCTAATGTACATTAATTGAGGAATAGTTTTGCCTATTTTGGACATCATCTAGGCCATTTGGGTGACTTGTCTGGTCAGAGGGACACTTGTCTGGGTCTGAAAGTGAGCTATTTGGACTGGCCAGCACCAAATATGAGCTGGTGAATGACTTGTGTTGCTAAGCTGGGGCAAACGTCTAAGCTGGTTTGCTATTTCTAAACACTACACTACTTTTTAGACCAGGAATAGGGTGGGCCAACAGTTAAATTTTGTAATGACTTGCTTACGGTCCCCAGCAATCTGCTAGGTCACACCGTGACCATGTACAAGGCTGACACGTCATGTAAAAAGGCTGGATGAACAGGGAAGTACACAAATGGCGAGCACAATTGAGGCACCATCCCCAAAGAGATCCCTCAAGCTCAATTCCTAAAACAAACCATGTCCTAGAGCTTTCCTGCAATGTAGCAGTTTTATGCGTGGGTGCAAACATACAAGAATCCCAGAAGTCATTTGTTTTGTGGTGATAGATAATTAATGTTGCTAATTTAGCCATTAAACTAATTATTCGACGACCTACCACTTTCTAGTTGACTTTTTCCTTATAGCTATTACCATTTAAGAGATAGGACCTAAAGTCTCTTGAAATGAGCCTTGGGGCCAAATGGTTTGGTCACCATTGCATTCCGCACTTTATGGTTACTCTTTATGTATGTTCACCATATTTAATTTTTCATATTTGCACCCATTCTGTTGATTTTGGCAGGGAAGAAACTATTTACTTACACTGTATACATACCCAAGTGACCTTTGAAGATCGCCAACCCTGGAATCATGGCAGTTTTCATATTTACTGGTGGCTCAATGACTGAAAGAGGTTTCCCACCACTGGTCCAGATGTTGTGGTTTCCTTCTAGGCATTTTACCCATTAATCCCTGCCAAACATGTCTGGACATTGTTGCACCAGCTGTGAATCTACTTCTCAAATACAAGACCGGACCATTTTTTAAAAACGAGGTGGTGAGCTGTCTTTTTTGTGGTTGTCCTGTTTTTTCAGGCATAAGTTTGCCAGTTGTCCTTTACAGGCACCCTTCCATCACTTTGCACATCCTGTCTTATATTATGTTCTATTATGAGTCATTGTCTGAGCATCGTTTAGCTAAGTGGCAGTTACACCATAAAACTGTCATCACTACCTCATTTTATTACAGGGTTGTTTTTATTTGTGGACAGTGCATCCATTAAGCCCCACCAAGCATGACTGGACGTTGCACCTCCAGCTGCGCTTCTGCGTCTCAACAAATGGACCAGTTCTATTTCATAAAAATGGAGGTGAGCTGCAGCATCAACCCACTTCTTTCATCTTCCTTCCTCTTCCTCTTCTAGTTGCATCTTTTGAAAAGCCAGCTGCTTGGGTGGAAAGGACCTTGAATTTTTAGCATCTTTCTCAAACTCTCTCTCTCTCTTCTGCCTTTGAATTGTTGGAAAGTGGAAGGTATTTCCACGAATAAAGCCCCGTTTAATACTGCTACAAAATAACCTTTACAACCTGGAGCTGGATTTTCGATTCGAGGCTGAGCCTGGGCTTGGGTCTAACTGCATAAATGAATATCTGGAGCCTCATTGCTTATTTTGAATGGCTGAATAAAGAAATGGGCTCCGGCAAAAACCACGGAATTCAGCCGCAGGGTGGCTAAGATGCTGAGGAGGGGGTCATACATAAAAACTATGCGCATGCTTGCGGAGATGCTTCGGCCGGTGGTCAGTTTTATTCCAGGAATGTTTTCCAGGAATATTGTTACGGATTCTCGGATATATCGATATTGTTCAGTTTTGATTTTTTTTTCTTAAGAATTGTTACGTGGAGGGAAAATTTTATTACTTTTTAGAATTGGAAAATCAATTTAGTGCATTTGCAAAATTTTCCACGTTTTCCGAAACAAAAGTGCACATTTGTCCACGTATTCAAAGGATAAAAGTGCAAAATTGTCCACGTTTTCCAAGGACTAAAGTGCAAAATGTTCTACGTTTTTCGAGTACAAAATTGCAAAATTATCAAGTTTTCCTAGGACAAAAGTGCAAAATTTTCCCCGTTTTCCAAGGACAAAATTGCAAAACTTTCCAGTTCTCCAAGAACAGAAGTGTAAAATTTTCCACTTTTCCAAGAACAAAAATGTGCAAAACGTTCCACGTTTTCCAAGTACCATTTTGCAAAACTTTCTTCGTTTTACAAATGCAAAATTGTCAAATTTTCAAAATAATTTCATGCAAGCTTTTTATTTATTTTTTTTAATTTTTCTATGTTAATTTTAAAATTTTGACAAATATTTTACTGCGTCGATTTTGCGAAATATGTCAATTTTAGACATTATCCTTGGTCAGGGAAAGTTTTTTTAAAAACCTGGAAAAGTTAGGGAAGTTGGAAAGGAAATTTCTGGGGGGGACATAGAAAATTATTTTAAATTTAATATAAGATACGTTATTTTAAATTCCACTTGTAAAAATTATTCTAAATTGAACAGTGAGATAACATTCTACTTGAAAATATCATAAATCTTTGCGAAATCACTGAAAATTTTAACTTTCTCCAACTCGTGATTTCTCTGGAGATTTAGGTTTGAAATGAGCAGCTATAAATAATGGATTTTGTAGGCGAGCTGACCAGTGGTCTGTGTAGGTCAGCGATGTAAGCTGAATTGATGCAGTGTCCAGCGGCGTTCATCTCCGTGTTATTAAGTAGAGAGATTAAGGACATCCTTTGTTGGAGATTACATTATTGTACTCTCGTAAACCTCGAGGTCAGAGTAGATATTGTAAGAACCCTCCATATCTATTATGCGTTTCACAGATATAGGGTAATGCGCCTGCATATCCTAAGATTAGATATGGGCTTCCGAAACTTCAGATATGGACTTTCATAACTTCAGATATTAACTTTTCATAACTTCATATATGGACTGTCATAAACTTCAGATATGGATTTTCATAAACTTCATATATGTACTTTCATAAACATCAGATATGAATTTTCATAACTACAGATATAGACTTTTATAACTTCAGATATGGACTTTCGTAACTTCAGATATGAACTTTCATTACTTCAGATACGGACTTTCATTACTTCCGATATGGACTTTCATTACTTTACATATATGGACTTTCATAACTTCAGATGTGGACTTTCATAACTTCAGATATGTACTTTTATAACTTTACATATGGACTTTCATAAACTTCACATGTAACTTACATAAACTTTAGATGTGGACTTGCATAATCTTCGGATGTAAACTTGTATAAACTTCAGATATGGACATTCATAAACTTAAGATATGGACTTTCATAACTTCTGATATGGACTTTCATAACTTCAGATATGGCCTTTCATAACTTCAGATATGGACTTACATAACTTCAGATATGGACTTTCATAAACGTCAGATACTGACTTTTATTACTTTAGATACCGACTTTCATTACTTCCGATATGGATATTCAGAACTTCACATTTGAACTTTTAGAACTTCAGATATGAACTTCCGTAATTTCAGATATGAGACTATATACTCTGAGCCATGTCAGAACATACTGTAGAACCATACTTCCGGTCAAGGCCTAATTTTTCATTTAAATCGCAGCACTTCAATCCTATTATCCGGAAACTACTTGAGTAAGACGTATGCACGGGTAAGCGAGTGGTTTCTTCGCTCGTACTCAAGTTGACTTAGCCTCTCAATGTCCTCTTTCAATAATCTTTTAGAAATCAGATCTGACTTCCGGTTAAAACGAATTGGCGCTGACGTTCTATAAATTATTCAGGGCTTCATCAAAAATGCATAAAGCGGGTGAATAAACCGATTAAATTCCAACGAACGGAAATGCATCAATTATTCAGAAACTACTTAAGTAAGACGAGACATTAATCGATGCGGGGGAGAGTAATCCCGACTGACCGGTGGTCATTTCCATCCGAGCTATTACTCATCCGAGCGGATAATTAAATAATTCACCAACTACTTAAGACGAGGAGCCATTGAAAGACCCAACTGACCAATGGTCATTTCGGCCAATTTATGCGCTACAAATCATCTCAGCCAGAAATTAGACGATTCAGAAACTACTCAAGTAAGATGGAGCATTAGGCGAAGCGAATGGAGGAAGGAAGGAACCGTTGCATAGCGGAACTTATCCTAACTGACCAGTGGTCATTTTCATCCATTTCTACGTCCGAATCATCCGAGCGAGTAATTTAAATAATTCAGAAACTACTTGAGTAAGATGTAACGTTAAGGGAAGCGGATGAAGTAACGAAGCAACCACTGAAAAGCTAAATTGACCCCAACTGACCAATGGTCATTTCGGCCGTTTCCGCACCGCAAGTTTTTATTACTCATCCCAGCCTGTTATTAAATAATTCGGAAACTACTTAAGCAAGACGCTGATGCATTAAGATGGCCTAAGAGTTTATTCAAAAGAAGTGAAGTGACCACGACTGACCGATGGTCATTTCGATTCATTTTTACACTATATAGTATTTATTTATACGAGCAAATAATTAGATAATTCATAAATTACTTAAATGAGACGAGTCGTTAATGAGCGAGGGGTTTCTCGGAAAAGCGGAAGTGACCACAACTGACCAATGGTCATTTCGTGGATTTTCTACCCGTTTCCGCTCCAGACGCGCTGTTTTCGTTCTAGCCTGCAATTAATTACGAAAACCTCTAATTAAAAAGCGGAAGGAATAAGGCGCCGCAAGAGGAAGTGGGTGTTAGGTGGCGCCCCCTTACTTCCGTTTCTCATTATAGCCTCGAGGCGTGTCGCCAAATGATTAAAACAAAAACTAAAATTGCTCATTAAAGTTTTTAATTAGGAAATGACTAATTGGCTAGACTCGTTCTTGGCTTCTTACGGTTGAAAAAGGGACTGCTTAGAGGCTAGGAAAATGGAGGCTTAACTTATTTCGAGATTATCTCGGAAATTACTCGAGATAGACGAGCGGTCTAAATGAGGCGCCTCTTGCTGCTTTCGAGATCTGTCCATTGACCCAATGAAGATCGTTCTAAGATCGACGATCGTCGAGTTATTCGGTTTAGAAGGGGAATGCTTGAAGCTGGGACGTGTTTTCCCCGGTTATCTCGGAAACTGCTCAAGATAGGCGAGTGGTTTAAGTGAGGCTTTTCTTGTGCTTTTTGAGATCTATCCAACGACGTAATGATCATCGGGATGAAATCAACGAGCATATGACTGTATAATTTGCACAATATAATATGATTGTATAATTTCTACAATATCATATAATTTTATATGTTATGCAATATAATATAATTGCAAATTTGTACAATAACGTATTTTTATAATTTGTACAATATCCTATAATTGTATAATTTGTAAAATATCGTATAATTGTATAATTTGTACAATTATTTTTAAGTGTTTAATTTGTACAATTTTATATAAGTGTATAATTTGCACAATGTAATATAATTGCATAATTTATTCAATATAATATAATTGCATAATTTATACAACATAATATAATTGCATAATTTGTACAATATAATACATTTGTATAATATTATATAAGTGTATAATTTGTATAAAATTATATAAGTGTTTAATTTGTACAATTTTATATAAGTCTATACTTTGCACAATATAATATAATTGTATAATTTGTACAATATAATATAGTTGTATAATTTGTACAATATCATACATTTGTATAGCGTGTACAATATGTTATACTTATTTGTATTACATAATATACATGTATAATATGTATAATAGTTTATATTTATATATTATTGCATTTAAAATCCCCTAAAAATGCAAATTTACTATTTCAAAATTGACTGCATTAACTTTATAAAACACGATGTATATTTCACACGTTATATATATATTATAACAATATAATTTATAATAATATAATTTGATTGCATGTAGAATTCCCAATATTATATTTTATTCCATTTCCAATATTATCATCCGCAAAAGGGCTTTTTTCTCAACAACAACATAAAAATCATTAAGAAATTTATCCCGTGCTTCCGCCAGGCGTCGCCAGGAGGTCGTTGACCCCTCGTGACGTCACTGACCAGTGTCCACTCCTCCTACCCCCACCCAGCTCAGGTGGGAGTGTCCATTTCCATCACTCTTTACTCGTGTTTTTTTTACATCGTCCCAGGTTCGTTTATCTCCATTGTCCGAATTTTTTTACTATTGTCCAGTTTTTTCGCATCCATTGTCCGGTTTTTTCGTTTTGCACGCGAGCCTAATTTAGTTTTTATTTCCGGTGTTAATCCGATTTTTCCGATCGTTAATCGGAAATAAAAGAGTCTCGAGTTCAACGACTTTTGGTTTTTGTGTCGTTTTTGTTGGCCTTTTGCCATTTTTGTTACTTTTTCTAAGACACAGGAAGTCATAATTAATCTGTGATTAATTAGTTATTTAACGGAATGAAAAGACGATTAATTACCTGATCCTGGTGTTGTTTTTCCGAGACAATTCGTTTTTTCCACACCAATATCCCGGATCGATGAATGAAAGCAAAATGAAAGAAAAATACACGAGAAATTAGCTCAATAATGGATCAGGAAACAAGATGGCTGCTAAGGAGACGCGTTTCATACGTTTCTATAGACGCCATCTTGGTTTAATGAAAAATGATTTGGAAAAGAAAAAAGTTGATGAAAAGTGAAATTGAAGCATTGTCTATGTAAAATGTAAAATATGTAGGGAACTTGAAAATGTTTAGAAAATGTGGAAAAGTCAGGAAGCGTGAAAATGTTTGGAAAATGTGGAAAAGTCAGGGAGCTTGAAAATGTTTGGAAAATGTGGAAAAGTCAGGGAGCTTGAAAATGTTTGGAAAATCTGGAAAAGTCAGGGAGCTTGAAAATGTTTGGAAAATCTGTTAAAGTTAGGAAACTTGAAGCGGTGTTTATGGAAAATCTGGAAAGTCAGGGAACTTGAAGCGTTGTTTATGGAAAATCTGAAAAAGTTAGGAAACTTGAAGCGTTGTTTATGGAAAATCTGGAAA
>JAQGAO010008191.1:0-10582 GCA_034697705.1 Ommatoiulus sabulosus | reverse complement strand
TGTGATAAAATAACTTTGAATACTTAATTGACTTGTTTCCTATTTTTTTAAAATTGGTTTTCTATTGGTTGGAATTTTAACCTCCCTTATGTGAATTTTTCGAATATATCAACTACCTCTGGTCCCAATTAGTTCACATAAGGGAGGTTCTACTGAACTGAAAAGCGGGAATTTTCCCTATCCTGCTGTAAGTAAATTCGCTGTACTGACTGCTACCAAAGATTCATTATAGACTGCGAGGCGTGATTTTCCACTTATCCGGTCTTAAATATATACGAAAGCTGCACTTGGGGCTCGCAGATAATTGCCACATAGCCGGTTTTTCATTTAGGTTTTCACTTATCGGGTTTTGTATAGCATAGGAAACGTATCAAAAAGTTCGGGGCTTTGAAATGTTTTGCATTTATCGGTTTTTTTACGTATATCGGATTTCTATATAGGTTACACCGTTACACCGATTAAAAGGTTACACCGATGCAAAGTGTTGCACCGTTGATGATCGTCCTGAGTTAAAAAAAAACATGTTTTCGAATGCGTGCAGACATTAAATTAAACTGTACGTAACTTAAAGCTTATAATGACCAATTGATGACGCTTTAAATCAATGCAGATTTTAGTGGCACGCTTAGAAGTGTTAATAATTTAGTTTAAGATTCGCCGAAACCAGTTTTATTCAGTTTTGGCATTGATCTTTAACCTTGATCCCTAGTTTCAGAACCTCTCGGGTGACACAATGACTAAAAGCGTGATTTTTATGCGATAATCAGCAATATCAGTATCTATATATATGTACAAGTATAAGCAGACTAACTTATATGCCTAGAACAGACCAACGAAACGGTGATTCCACAAGTTTCTACAAAACATTTCACGTAACATTTTTCATTAAACAGATCTGGAGGTATGTTTTTCACTTGTTTCGTGGCATGTTGCCGTAACCAGATCGATCAAAGGGAAAAAAAGTTTCAGAAACATTCTGGTCGCGACGCTTCTAAAGAAAGAGCCAATTGGACGCCGTCGTCTGCCTCAAGTGTTCTATATATATATCACGTGATGCACAAGATGTCGTCCATTTTGTGACGAGTGAAAGTGTTTCGTTGATTTTTACACAATGTCTCCGAAACATGTTTCAGCAGCAGACGTTTCGTTAACATTTTCCAAAAACTGAAACGAACATTTGCATGTTTCGTTTTTACGTACAAGTACAGTGAAAGCCTGTTAATTCGATCACGCTTAATCCGGCCAGCCATTTTATTCGGTCAAAACTTTCGGAACTATACATGAAACTGATTTTTCCCTACGCCTTCCTATGTAAAAAAAATCGCTTAATTCGGTAGTCTCATCGCATATTTCAATCAAATATCCACGTGTCTACATAACGCAAACGCCTGAAACAAGTTTTAGCCGCTTAATACAAACACGGACACGTTTGGACAAAGCGCATGCGTGCATCTAAGCATTGAATGCAACAGCGGCTGTATTGATGGATTTTGTATGTATTTTAAAAAAGCAAATTACAGTCGTTGCAGCAAACAGGCAACATCAAACACTATACTGTATACTTACAACTTTTTTTTTATAAATATAATTTTATAAACATGTAAATACATATATAAGATTAAATATGTATTTTTAAAACATAGAGCAAATTAATTTATGGTTAAGGTCAATTTTTGGTGTTTTTTTGACATCCATCGCCTATTTCAGTCAAAATCGCTGGGACCAACCTGATCGAATTAAGCGGCTTTCACTGAACAGCCGAACCCTGATAAGTGGAAATCGACCCGGCATTGAAACTTTTTCCACTTATTTTTCCACTTATTATTTTTCCCAGATTAGTCAAATACACACAGCGTAGTGTAATCTTTTAGAAGAGCATTTATTGATAAAAACAAACAAAGCTTAATAACAAATACATGTACAATGTACATTCAACAGTAAGATCTAGCAATAGAAGAAGCAATTGCCAAATAGTTATACTGAAAAGTCTGTAGTATATAAAATATATAAAGTATATACTGAAAATATACTGAAAAGCGGAAATTTTCCCCATCCTGCTGTAAGTAAATGCGTCGTACTGACTGCTGCCAAATATTCATTATAGACTGTGAGGCGTGATTTTCACTTATCCGGGCTTAAATATATACAAAAGCTGCACATGGGGCTTGCAAATAATTGCCATATATACATGTACTATAACCGTTTTTTTCATTTAGGAGGTTTTCACTTATCGAGTTTTTTATAACTTAGAAAACGTATTCAAGAAGATCGGGGCTTTGAAATATTTTCCATTTATCAGGTTTTTCACTTAATCGTGTTTCTACTTATCCGGGTTCGGCTGTATTAGCTTCGTATTAGATAACTTGATAGGCACGCAGGCTGGGCTTCACCAAACTCGAGATAACAACGTGAAAAAGGTGAAGCTCCCCCCCCCCTCCTATTTCTTACAATACTGTATATTACTAAAAAAATTACCTTTTTTTTCTCTGGATTTTCCGCACTTTTTTCAGTTTTCGGTTGCACCTGCACGCCGTTGTTTCACCATTTTTGCACAAACGTTTGATCCCGACTAATTCCGCGATGTAACTTCGGTCGTGCCAACTGTCAAACAAAGATCCTGCGTAAATTTGAGTGCTCATCTCCCTCTAGACACAGATGGAAACATTTCGTATTTGTGGCGAAGCCGTATTTCGAGGAGAATATTTTTCTACTAATTTTAAGCTGGTGTGAATTGCTGACGTTAACTTTTTAGAGGGTGATAAACCTTACTGCTGCCTTTTTATTGTGCGTATTTACTAAGATACTCGCGCCTAATCAATATTTCATTATGTCATTCATCACTGTCATTTTTAGTTTTTTTTTTAAAAAAACGTATATTGACTTACTTTATGGATGTAATATTGCGCGAAATAAAGGACTCCTTTGAATTGAACGTAGTTTGGTATTTCAGTTCGTTCAATTTCGAAATATTTTCGTAAGTACGGGTATAGATTTGTTTTATCGCATAGCTTAAGGCCGTCACACACGAGGAAAGTAATGTTTCACATGAAACAATTGCTGCATACTTATATATATCCCTACAGTATATGACATCACTGTTTCAAAGGGAAATATGGGTAAAGTAATTTAACAGTAGTGGTTTTATTCCATCCTTTGACGTTAAAAGGAAAGACATAGTCTTTCCTGATTGACTATCCAACAGAAAGAAACTGTCGTGGTATTATAACGTCAGTTTCTTTCCAGAAACAAGTTGCTCAGAATAAAGCTGGTCATACACGAAGCAAATTATATCTGGAAATAAATGGAAAGAAATTGCGAGAAAGTTATTTCACCTGAATTTCAGTTGCCTGCTGCTGCACATATGCACGGAGCGATACTTTCAGAATATAACCCTACGGTATACCGCATTTGACAATACTTTTTCAAAGGAAATGGCGGTAAACTAATTTGACAGCAGTGTTTTTATTCCATCCTAAGACGTATGTCTTTTTTGATTTGCTATCGAACAGAACTAAACTTTCGTGCATAACTGAAAAACCCATGACGTCAGATTCCAGAAATATACATGTATCTGGAAATTTGTTTTCGAAGGAAATTTTTTTCCAACACACGGGGTAATATGAAGCAATAATATATCTTGAAAGAAGTTTCGGGATATAATTTGCCTCGTGTATGACCAGCTTAAGATCGTTTTATATTCTGGAAATAATCTGGCAAGTTATAAAGTTGCGAAGAAAATTTTCCCCAACACACGGGGAAATATCGAGCAATAATATATCTGAAATAAAGTTTCGGGATATAATTTGCCCCGAGGGTAACCGCCTTTATATAATTTGCTTTGAAACAAAGACAAACTATTGTTTCTGAGAAGCCTCGTTTCTGAGTTTGCCTCGTAGAAGAATATGAACAACGTTACAAATCCACCAACGAACCAATTTAGGAACTGTTTATGAATCGTGTACGTGTTTATATCGACACTTAAGCTAGGTAAACACCGAGGAAACTTCCGCTGAAACTTGGTTGCAGTATAACATGGAATGAAAGTTTCTGAACCGTGGCGTTAACTGGCTTTCCGAATTTGGAGTTTCCAGTTTCGGAAACCAAATTTCAGTGCAAGTTTTCTTGGTGTGTACCTAGCATTATACACTCGCATTTAGTGATACGTCATTTGTAAGCGTAAACTCAGGAACACTGCAACTTGAGGACTTTTCAGTACTACCAAAATGCCCTATCCTGTGATTTCCTGAAAGTTTATCATACATTCTCATTATCAATCATTGTCCCTCTAGAATGTTTTTTGAACTGATATTTTCTTCAATGTTGCCTAATACTTTCGGCTAAGCACCTGCATTTTTTTAATCTCAAATTTCCCGAGTTGTGCTTTAAAATAGCCGGGAAAATTGGCACTGTATTGTTTTGAAAGTAGATTTACTGAAACGGAAATGAATGTGGTGTAGAAATGTTTCTAAAAACATTGCCCCGTATACATTATACGTTTTGTATACTGACCACATATTTTCATAAAATCTTGAGTTTTTATTCCTTTTTGATTATTCGGGAAAGTGATTTCCAATCTCTATTCAATTCTTTACTCTCAATTCAGTTTTGAGAATCATTAGCAGGGGAGATCATTATACAAATTAAGTCAAACTAAGCAGTCTGGTCATGATGGACCCCAACATCACAATTTTGTTATATTTCCCGTATTTGGTACTTTAACGAGGAGGATTTCTTCAGCCATAATGTGATCGATGCTTGGAACCGCATACCCGGATGTGTGCTTGCGAACTGTGATAGTGTTAATTTATTTAAGAATCGACTCGACAAAGTCATGTTCCCTGTATAAATTTTTCTACGGCAACAAGCTAGTATAGCTTTCGCTTTAATTGTAATAATAATAATAATAATAATATACAGTATACAGTATTTATACGGGGGCAATATATATTTATATATTTCGGCTACGTGGAAATAATTGTTTTTTATATTTCTCCATTCTCAAAATTTGGCGAAAACGACAATCAGTCCTAACTCTTGCTAAATCTTTTATAATATGTACAAAATTGTTCTTTGTTCAACGTTTTAAATAAAATCTATAGGCTAAATACTGTGTTTTTTTTTCGTACACGAGTTTTAACACGTCTATTTACACTTAATATATATTTATGATCAAAGCCTTTAATTAACGTTGGTAACATTGATTCATTGAAACTTTATTTGGTGCAGCACGAATACACAAACGGGGTTTTCTCATTAATTAACCTAGAAACAGCGGAATTTGTGCACTTTTTAAAAACTTGAAAATTGATAAGAAAAATTAAACTAGATAAGGAGCTTCTTCGCAGTTTCCTTAAAACGTTACATTATTTCCCATACGTTTTAAAGTGAACTTTATTTTGAAATGATCGTTTTAATCATTGGATTACAGTAAAACCTGAAAAAGTGACCACCTGTTTATAGTTGGCCACTTTTTAGTGTTTTGTTTTTTCTAGTGTATAGTGTATATTTCCTTTAGAAAAATTCTCCGTATAAGTGACCACTTGTCTATTGTGTACAGTAACCAGTGGGCTTTGTCTTTTTGGCAATTTTTACACTGCCAATGTACCATATGAAGTGACCAGATAACAAATGAGTCACCTTACATCCTGCTTGAACCCTAGTGGTTCTCAAATAATTCAGCCAATCGTTGTTATTCAGATCAAAAAGGTCACTGAAAACATGATCATAACAAGCAAAAAGCATTTAAAACAAAGAAAACTTGATAATTTTTTTCTTAAAAAAAAGAAAATGTGTAACAAGGCAATAAATATACTGTATTACATGATTACATGCACACAGGGCCTCTGAGAGGAATTATGTAAGGGGGTGCAAAGTTTCTTTCGGGCCCCTTCCATTCCCTTCTTCAACAAAAAAAACATAGGAATTTTTTTAATATGTTAAAATATCCACACTTAACAATTTTCTAAATTTTGCTAAATTAACCAATGAAAATGTGCGAAATTTTACAAAATTGATATAGAAAATTTTGTAATATTTTGCAAATTTCTACCCAGAAATTTCAGAAACTTTGCAAATTTGTTCTGGAATTTGCTGAAAATGTGTGTAAATTTTTCCCTGAAATGAGACGATCGACAAAAAGACAAATTTTCAAAATTGTGCTCCCTTTCCGAGGACAAATAAGTAGCCTTTATGACATTTTCTTTGGTCAGTTTTGAAAAACTTTCAGCTTTTTTCGGAGACAAATTTACACACATTTTCAGCAAATTCCAGAATAAATTTGCAAAGTTTCTGAATTTTCTGGGTAGAAATTTGCAAAATATTACAAAATTTTCTATATCAATTTTGTAAAATTTCGCAAATTTTCATTGGTAATTTTGCAAAATTTCGAAAATTGTTAAGTGTGGATATTTTAACATATTAAAAAAATTCATATGTTTTTTTTGTTCGGGAAGGGAATGGAAGGGGCCCGGAAGAAACATTGCACCCCCTTACATAAGTCCGGTATCAGACTGTTCAGACAAGGAGTAGATTCCAGTCAGTGCAGTAGCTGTTATTTTCAATCTCAATTTTTTCCAGTTTCGAAAGAAAAAGGTAAGATTTTCAAATTCGATATTTTTTTTAAATTTTATAAATTCTCCAAATTTGTGCTTGATAAAACTACCTTAATATATACATACATTGATAAATACATACATGATATATACATTATATTTTACAATTCTACACGTTTTCCATGGACAAATTCGAAAAATTTTCAAAAATTTCTGAGGACAAATTCGCAATATTTTTAACAATGGCCGCGGATAATTTTTCGCGTTTTCTCGAATACAATTCATTTGCAAAATAATTGTCCACGTTTTCCCAATACAAGTTCACAAAATTCACCACGTTTTCCCGTGGTGTCAGTTTTTGAGGAGAAAATTTCCAAGTTATCCCGAGTTCAAATTTGCAAAATTTGCTCGTTTTCAAGGCAAATTTTCCACTTTGTTCCGAGAACCAATTTGCAAAATTGTCCAAGTTTTCCCTAGTTAAAATTTGCAAAATTGTCCATGTTTAATGAGTACAAATTATCAAAATTTTCCAAGTTTTCTCGAGTTCAATTTGCAAAATTTGCCACGTTAAACGGGTGAAAATTATCATAATTTGCCACGTTTTGCGGAGTTCAAATTTGCAAAATTTGGCACGTTTTCCAGAGTTCAAATTTGCTTAATTTTTCACATTTTTCCGAGTTCAATTTGTAAAATTGGCCACGTTAAACGGGTAAAATTAAAATTATCATAATTTGCCACGTTTTTTGGAGTTAAAATTTTCCAAAATTTGCCACTTTAAACAGGTAAAAATTATAATAATTTGCCACGTTTTTCGGAGTTCAAATTTAGAAAATTTGCCATGTTTTTCAGAGTTTAAATTTGCAACATTTTCTACATTTTCCAGAGTTCAAATTTGCTAAATTTTCCACATTTTCCCGAGTTCAATATGCAAAATTTGCCACGTTAAACGGGTAAAAATTATCATAATTTGACATGTTTATCGGAGTTCAAATTTGCAAAATTTGACACGTTTTTTTAGAATTTAAATTTGAAAAATATGCTACGTTTTCCCGAGTATAATTTTTCAAAATTTTCCTTGTTTTCCCGAAAACAAATTTCGGAGAACTTTGGTTAAATATGAATTTTTAAACCCTGGCACCTTGATAAAAAGTTGAACTCCTCCCCCTCCCCATTGAATAACAATGCTTTGTGAATATACATTTTTGAAAATTTTCAAAAAACATTGTCATTCTAATGTTGAATATACGAAAATTAATCTTGCCTGGGGGCATTGGGAACCCCAGGGCCAACTACTGCCACAGGTTTGGAGGGCCACTACCCTTAAGTTAGATCCTCGATTGACAATTGAACACCCCTAATGGAAAACCTATATATACCTACGCCGCTGTCCTTGACATTTGAAATTAGCATATCAAAATGCTGTAAGTCTTAAATGTTAAATTTAAAATAAACTGAATGCCCTCCTGGGTCACTCGGCAAGGGCATGGCTTTACTTACATCTTTATGTAGTAGCAATAGTCAAGAGTTGTGGCTTATGATGCTTTGACATTAAGTGCGATTGGCCAACTGCGATGACATATGATAGACTATATTATATAGTCTATAAGTGAGCGTTTGTATAGATTCAGTGCATTTCCGACAAGCAATTAACGTGAAACGCAGAAAGTCACATAATTTCATCGTCACTTTAGATCTTTAGGGAGAGAATTAAGATAAAGACCTTCAACAGATGGACAATCTGCCTCATTGGCATTCTTGGGTTGCAACTAGTGCTCGGCTCCACTGTCTCCACACCGACGGAAAATAAACCCCTTTGTCACATCAGAAATGATATACTAATTTGAAGAATGCGACGTTGAGAGTTTTCGGTTTTGAAATGAACGAGATCGAGATCATCCTCTGCCAAAATATTAAAACTTCTGCAGACGCGAACTTAGCCATGGAAAATTTACAGGAATTCCGTCATTTGGAGCTTCAGCGGACATTCAGGGTGGTCTCGAGTAATCTGGACGTGTTCCTGAAGGATTTCTTGGCATCGATAAATGTGCAACTGTTAATTTTTGAAATGTGCACATCGAAGGAGTTTTCTCATGGTCTCATCAATTCTGTACGAGACTCGATGCGAGGGTTGGCGGTCCTCTTGGGCAATATCGAAAGCAAGGTTATTTCAGCCGGAGGATTTCTGCAGAATGACAAACTAGAAAGTCTCATTATTTGTCACAGCAATATTTAAAGGGTAGAGAATGACGTCTTTCGAGGCTTGGAGCCTTGGACAATTTAAAAGAATTACATCTCGACGGCAACAGAATAAAAAAACTGAACGATTTTGCATTTCGCGGCTTGAACAACTTGACAAAATTATATCTAGACCAAAACAGAATCCAGAGCCTTGACAAAAATGTGTTTCATGGCTTAACCGAGTTAACACAATTAGAACTCGGAGGTAACTATATCCACAACGTAGACAAAGATGCGTTTAGAGGCTTGACTAACCTCGAGATTCTTAATCTTGCCCACAACAATCTGACGACATTAAGAAATGGAACTTTCAATTCATGGGAAAAATTAACGTTCCTGCTTATGCAAGAAGGTATTGGCGTAAAATACAAAATTTGAAATTTAATAATGAGTGTAATTATAACAATATTATCGCGAATATTGTAATGGTGTTTTCTGAAATTTTGAAATTGTGTTGTATTCTAAGGCAACAAATTCCATTGCGATTGCGATCTTCAATGGCATCAAGATTAGCTGCGCGACTACAAATACAAGAGCGACCATCCAGAGTGCAGCACTCCATTACCAGGGCCTTTAAAAACCCTTAAGTTCTGCGATGACACCTGTGGACCAGCAACGGAACTGAAAAAGAAGAAGAAATCTGAAATTCTGGGGAAAATGTCAGCGTACTTTAAAGAATTGGAATCTTCTGTCGAGGAATTTTGCTAATGGACATTCACTGCCGCTTCCAAAAGGTACTAACGAGACTTTTGGTAAATGCCAAATGCAGGGATCCCAGCTATAAATCCTCTATTGTCCTATATTTTCGATGATATATTGTCCTATATTTGTATAAAATGTCATATAAATCCTGTATTTTTGTCATATTTCTACATGGTTAGCTCAGTGCCCATTTTCCGAGTAGAAATTGGCAAAATTTTCCACATTTTCAGAGTACAAATTTGCAAAATCGTTCACGTTTTCCACGTGCAAATTTTCACAATTCTCTAGGTTTTCCGAGTACAAATTTTCCACATTTTCCAAAAAACATTTGCAAATTTTCAACGTTTTCTGAGGACAAATTTTAAACATTTAACGGATACAAAATTGTTACATTTTCAAAAATTTTCAAAATTGTCGTTAGTAAATTTTTAAAAAAATATTTATTATTGTAAAATTTGCAAAATATGTCAATTTTTCACGTTGTCATTGGTCAGGGAAATTTGTTAAAAACCTGGAAAAGTCAGGGAAGTTAACATGAAATTAAAATTTGTGGGGGAATGCTGAATAGTTTTTCGCGTCAATGGTGAATGCGCTAATATTTCACATGTTACATTGTTCGGTGTTGCGATGTTTAGATTTAACAGTTTATAGGTTTATTATCACTGCAAATAAGTTGAAATCTTACTTCGTAACGATTAATATTATCAAATTTAGTAATTGAAATTTTGAAAATTTTCATTTTGATTTTTTTGATTATATGGTATACTTGTAACTGTATTTGGAAAGAATGTAAAATTGCAAACTCCAAAATTTCCACCAACATTTTTGAATTTTATTTATGTAAATTTTTTATCTGTTTCCGATTTATTTATCATTTTAAGTAATGTTGGAATTTCTGAGATTTTTTTATAAAATTGATAGCTTTAGCGTTAAGTAAATAATTCATACTATAAAAGTGAGAATTGCTCTTGTAGCTTTCATTGTTTGATTAGACCGTGATTTTTGGTCCCTATACCCTGGTTGAAGGATCAGTATGAAAATATACTGATATCAGTAAAATCATACTGAGAACAGTACATTTTATACTGATA
>JAQGAO010008190.1:0-10582 GCA_034697705.1 Ommatoiulus sabulosus | reverse complement strand
CCGTTCACAGTTCTATGAATTTCGGCCATCCATAGTTATAACTAGTATCATTTTTTAGAGAAAAACCAAGGCTAGTTTACAGACAAATTATTTTTTGAATGTCTCCAGACTAGTACTATTGGTATAGAGCTGTTGCCTTGGTTTTTCTTACAAAAATAATTCAATTCAATTCTTTACCCTGATAGCCAACCCGGGAGCGAACCTGGGTCTACCGAATGCAAGGCGAGAATGTTAACATCTTAGCCACCTTGCTCGGTGTCTAAGTTATGACCATGGATGGCTGAAATTCATAGAACTAGGAACGGATTGTGGGGTGCCCAAAACGCTACATCATATTTGCTGTTATTGGTGACAACTGAATTGGATACAAAATCCACCTTGGATGGATTTATATGTAGCCAATTAGTTATCGGCCGCGCATGCGCAGTGCAACCAAAACACGCCCATTTCATCGAATCTCGAAGCGGATTCGGATTTTTTGCTACGGCGTGAAACAGCCTGCTATTATATGTATTGGTAGCCGATTTGGATAGTCATGCAGCCATTTTCCAAGACAACCCCGCTTATAATTGGCTATAGCGACACCATCGCGCTTGAGCACTATCAACAAAATGACCGCTTTTCAGCGAATCCAAACGCTGCTACCAATACTTTGCTATTCGATGACACACCCTATTATAAATTCCATTACTCGTTAGTTTCTGCCCAATAAAGATTAATTGATTATGCTAACTCTGATGTTAATTTTGGCCCCGAGTTCCGAACTAAAATTGCACATTCCCTTCGGGAACGGGGAATTTCCCCAAATTGTATTGGATTTTGTACGTTCCAAATTGGTAAAAGTAAATACATTGGACTCGCACGAATAAAAAAATTAATTATAAGCATCGAAATAATTTTTATGCAAGTGTTGTCAACTTTGGTTGCGGAGACAATTTTTTCTCTATGCGAGTCCTCTGTATTTACTTTTACCAACGTATAACGTAGAAAATCCAACCAATTTAGGGAAACTCCCCGTTCTCCGGAAACAAAAAAGTAAAAAAGAGGGAATGTCCTATATATCTTAGTTCGTAACTCGGTACCAAAATTAACCTTATAGAGTTTATCCAAATGTATGCCTATAAATAATAAGGAGGTATATTTTTTTGGACAATCGCAATATTCATGAAATACAGTAAATGGGAGTTGCGCGATCAAAGACTCAAAGATATTCCAAAAAGTGATGACATTTTTGCATTTTGTATATGCAATTAAAGTATTTATAAATGTTTCAAAGTTACTTCGAAAATTATGTATCAAATTTACACGGCATGCAATGTCACGTTAAGGAACAGCAGGAAACTATTTGAAACTCATCCGAAAATTGCTTTCAAAAACGATTCAAAAAAAGTGAAAAATTGTGATTTCTGGTAGGGAATTGCGTAGCAGTTTTGTGACATTCGATTTATTCCTTATCAGATTATCTAAATTTCACGCACATACATGCAGTTACCAAAAGCATATTGTAATTTGTACCACTTCCAAAAAAACAGGCAAAGCTAGATCAAAGACTAACTTTTAACTCGTTTTTGACAGAAAATTTATCAGTACAAGTACAAGGGGAATGAATTAGGCTAACTGTTTGCTAAATCCACGCTGTTCGTTACGAAAATGCAGGTGGTCAACAAACATGTTGTCATAAATTTTGGTAGTCATTATAGTCGCAATGCCAAAGGGTCTCTACCAGAAACTGATACAGGAAGTTGAATTCACAGGTTATACTGAAATATGGAAAGTTGCAGCTTGCGAAAATGATACAATGAAAGCCGTTTAATTCGATCACGATGGTTCCAACGATTTTGACCGAAATAGGCGATGCATGCCAAAAAAACACCTTGCCAAAAATAATTCATGCTATCTTTTAAAAATATATACAGTACATATTTTTAATCTGTTTACATTAAACAGCTTGGCTAAGTTACAAATGCTTAATGGTATTAAATACCCAACTGGGGCTTGTTTTTTGGGGATAAGAGTACGAGCACATTGAGACTTTTAAATTAAGAAATGTGCTCCCACTCTAAGGCTTACATGTATATTACAAGCACCATGAAAAATCATGCTAGGGTTTATTTTCCGGTTAGGTCTTATTTTCGGAGAAACACGGTTGGAAAAAAACCCGTTCCGAATGTTTTGATCGAATTAACAGGTTTTCACTATACCATAAAATACAATTTGACAATAGCACTAATAAAAGGTACTGATATTATAAAGTCTAAAACTCATTGACGGACAATGCCTGAAAAATAAACATGAAAAAATTTGGAAATTTGGTAGGAATTTTTCAACTATGATGGATGGGTGAAAATGAATGAATGAAATTCCCTGAACGCACAGGCACTCCAAAATTCTCGTAAACAGATAAATTATGTATCAAATGTATATATTACAGAATTGAAAATTACATTGACAATAGTTATGCCTGGAGAAAGAAATATCGTCTCAATTAGTTTTACAAATATTTTGACGACTAGAGGTTAAATTGCAAGAAATATTTTGCTGTTACGAGCATTAATAATTAACTTCACGTAATTTTAAATGAATTTCAGTCTGATTAATTTCGTAAATGTTACTTCAACATGACAAAGATTATTTCGCCGCAATATACCAGGTCCGAATTTTCGATTTTCACAACTTAGTGAAATTATGCGTTACTTTCCATCAATGGCATCATCAAACTCGAGCAAATTTAATAATAATTCAAATGAAAAATAATGACTAGAGTAGGTAATGCTTTAATTTGCGTTACAATTTTTTGAAAGTCCAATACCTGGGCCCTGTATTCGGACGATAATGATAGGTGTTTAATTACAAATAAAGCAATCCACCATTTTCAATGCGAAGCATGCGTGTTTCAAAAACCCCTACCATATTGTTAAATAATGGTTGCCATGAAAACATCCCAGGTGCCACATGCAGTTCAAATTGTCCTTGAGCTGAAAAATATAATATTTTTGCCACATGTTTCAAATAAACTAAATTGGATAGTCTTCATGCCGAACCTATTTTATACAGTAGATTAAAAGTATTTAAAATTATTTAATTTCAAACTGTACATACAATTCATAATGTTATAATCTGAAAAGGTTATAATATTATAAATGCCAAGCAATCAATGGATAAATTAATTGGATATTACACAACCCTTTTATACAGGCCGGTAATAAAAATTGACATGTTATTGAACTGTTTATTTTGATTGGAATCAAGTTAAATTTGGCAGTGGTTTTTGAGAATGAGAAAAACGATTTTAATTGATGTAAGAGGGTTAGCAAGAAAAATATGAATTTGATTGGAAAAACAAAAAAATAAGTTTCACATTAGAGGAAAAACACCTGTCTCATGATATAATGCATATAGCTATGTTATGACCTGAATAATTGGAACAACTTACCTTATTGGTAAAATATCGTTCTTTCAATGGTGACAGCCAGGTTGGAGACGGTCAAGATGACCTTCTCATTAGTTAGTGGTGTGCTGCTGAGGACGTTATATCTAATATTTTCGATAAAACGTCCTCGGTGAAACATATGATGGGTAAAATGTAGGAGCAAGGGGTATCGAGACAGATCATCAACAGGTGGATGGTGTTGACCACGTTAACTGTTTCCATCTTACATCAGAAGCAGGGTAATGTAACTGAACTCCTAGACAATATGGCAGTAGCCACAACTGGATTTGCTGGTGTGCAGCACCTGCTCCAGCTTGAACAGCAAAGACAATTTCTATGATCCGTGGAACATGGTGCCGTGTTTCACTGTTGGAATCGCAATGAAAGTGAATTCTCCAGAATTCGGAAAGAGCTCGGTCAATTGTAGCCAACACATGATGGCCGAAAAAATTTGCTTACAGCTTTGCCCGGCAGATATTGTTACAATGAAGTTACTAATTTATTTTCTCTCACAAATAAATCAACATTAAAATTCTATCAATTGCTCTGTATTGATATATCAAGTGTTAACAAAATACGAGGTCTGCTAAAACGTCTCAGTCCTTTGTCTGGGAACCTGGACGAGGTCTGCAACCCTAATTCATTTCAAATTTAACGTACTGTCTTTAGATTGTACACACTTCTCTCAGCAGTCCCGCTATTGCTGAAAGCAATTCTTGAAGCTTTCTTTGGAAATATCGTACAGCTGGGCTGTCCTTCCGTTTACTGTTGATGCCGTAATGCTGCTGAAGTTGTTCCATCATTTTGTAACAAAGGAAAATCCAATAAGCGTTCACTACACTCACTCAATCACAGGCTGACTGCAAGCGGCTGATGCTCTCTCTCCGGATGGGAAAAAAATTCATGCATGCACATGAAGGTCCCCTACATCCCTCACAAGAGGACACCTTTCAAGCTTCATTTGCTTCGGCAGGCTATATTAATGTCCAATACATTTTGAACATACCTTGATTGTAATCAATTTGATTTCGGCACTTAATTTGGTGAACATCATTTTCAAGAATGTGATATTTCAGGTTTTTTGCGCTCCATCACATCTGCCTGTTGCAACCTTTATTCAATTAAAAATTAATTAAGAATTGGGTCGATGAAAACTGATTTAAGTATAAATTTACAAGCATACCTCAAAAAATGTATTTGCAGGGAAAATATTTGGTGCCAGCTTTGAAAGAAGTTCTGTTGACTGTGGAGTCAAAGTTGTGCTGATCTGTATTGTTCCATCTTGCATTTTCGTTTCAACACGAGAAATTATAGGACATACACCTACTGAGATCAATGTATACATTTAAAATTTTACACCCATTTTAATTTTCATTCATCAACCACCCATAAAGTGGGTGGGTGATGAGTTTCAGGGCACAACAGTTACTTAAATTTAAACAGTGTCCCCATAATGACTAATAGTAGGACATAACAGGAAAAAGTAGGCCCTACATTTTAATGAGAGATGGGTGGGGCGATGTGTGCTTGAAATTGATTTATGAATCAGATCCTGAACACAATAATACTTAATTGGATTCAAAGTAATAAATATTTACATCATTATTACCATCCTGTTGTGGTTTAAGCTGTTTATTTTGCAATCTACTTTCAATATTTTTTTTAAAAAAAATGATGTGCATACCTTCTTCCGATTGTGTGAACGTCACTGTTACAGAATGAGCCTGGTTTTTCACTTCTTCAGTTTCACCACAGGCACTTTCTGTAGTCTTCAAAATAGATGCTAAATCCACCTCATTTTCTCCAACTGGTGCATTATCTATATTTTTACTTGCATCGAAATTAGCCAGCTTATCTTCAGTCATAGGATCCAATACAACCTAAGTCATTAACAATAAAACAAAACAAACATGAGTTTTTTAATGGAATAAAGTTCATTAATCATTGTACCAACATGACTTTAAAATTTACAACTTTAATTCAAAATCCAACTCCACCAGTTTTTTCACTTATACATTTTCTTTTCAAGAAGTCCACTGAACACTTTTTTTAAATTTTAATTAACCCCAGACAAATGATCCTGATTGAATTGAATCTTTCAGAGATTATATAAGCCAGGAGAACATAAGAAATCCAAGAGAGGAGTACAGACATCTACAGGGTGGAACAGAATAGAGCCACCCCATTTATTTTCCTGTTATGGTTACAGAAACGTGTGCTTAAACTTGTTTACCGTAACACAAAGGACAAAATGTCAACCAGGCATGACGTCAACAGCTTTTATCTTCATTGGCAATTATTTCTTGTTGTTACAATGTTGTTAAAAACAGGAGGAAACGCCCATTGCTATTGCTAGCTGCGCTGCAGCACACTGGTGCACTGCAGCACACCACTGTGCTACAGCGCAACTAGCAATGGTTATTTGCCCGTTTTTAACAAAATTGTAACAACATGAAATAACTGCCAATGAAGATAAAAGCGGTTGACGTCATGCAAACATACAATTCACATACTTTTTCTAATTTGATATATTATCCTATGTGTTACGGTAAACAAGTTTGAGCACACGTTTCCGTGAAACAATTTTCATAGGTCAAATGTAACAATATCACTGGAAAGAGCCCACATGACTTCCAATTTAACCGCACAAACAGAATTTACGTAACTACAACAGGAAATAAAAAAATGGGGTGGCACTCTATTCTGTTCCACCCTGTATATAGATGCCAATGTATTTCACTTTTATTACCACTGGTTTATAAAAACTATTAGTAAACTATGCATGTTTTGGTTGTATTTAAGGTATAATCTTATGAAATTACTATATATCCCAATTTAAAGATGTGCAGAAGTGCAATTTACATAATTTGCATTTATCAAATATGGTACTAAAAAATTAAAAATTTTTGGAAAGTTATGTAAGCTTGCTTAAAAATTAAAAAACATTTTCATCGTATATTATCTGGTGAAGAGAATTTACGAATAAAACTATAGTAAACATATTGGTTTCAGTGTAAAAGCAACTTACCGATTGCACAAACAAAGGAAGTGTCCCATTTTGAATATAATGCAGAGCTTGATAAACATAATTTTGAATATCGTTGACAGTTGGGAAGAAAACCAAATTATGTTTTTCTGGAATTTTCCCATCTTTGTGGATCATTTCTTTTTCTACGAACTTCCTAATTTAGTAAATAAACAGGACATTGGTTGAATGAAACTTTCCATTAAAAAACTGGTGTTATATTCTGCAAATTGTTGAGCAATATTTAGTTTCAAGACATTGCTTAAACGAGCAAATCTGATTGTTCTTTATATAGTACAAGTTGAGTATTACTAATCTCAAAATCACAAAATCTGAATCTATTTGAGTGTCAACATGATGTCACACCTGACCAGACTCAAAACTCAATTGGTGGTGCTAAACCAAATATTGGCCGTTCAATGTACACAAACCTTGCAACTTGAAAAATTACTCAAATATTGTTTAAAATTAACTTCTGGTTATGTGTTTAAACTGAGGGTCAAATCCTCAGTTTTCAACTTTACACTGTTTTCACCAGTATTCCATGCATTAATTAAGAATTTATCCAACATACCTCAGCTGTTTTCGTATTGCATAAACTCTTCCTTCCCCATTTTGTACAAGACAATTAATTTTTTCTACAATTGAAGGATGTACTGTAAGGCTTGATCTCTCATCAGTAGATTCAGTTTCCATGGACAATTCTACCTCTGATGGTGTTTCATGGTATTTGTGCGCTGCTTCAGTAGGTAATTGAACATACCATCTTTAAAGATTAACAGCCATAAGTATCAAAGTATACAATATCTAGAAAAAGTAAATTTAACCAATGCTTGCTTTACCTTATCTCCCCATGATCAGTTAATCCACCAGTTTTGAGATTTTGAAATGCATGGTCCATTGCTGCCCTTAACTTTTTCTTATCCAATGTCAGATCAACAATGAATTCTGGAAATTTCTGAACTTTCTTAACATATATTCTGTCGAAATGAATAAATTTAAAAATTGCGTTTAATTTAAAGTAAATAAAATTGCAAATAGAGGCTAATTAAGAATATGGCATAAAATACAATATTGCCAAAATGTTAGTTTTTTTAGGAAATGTTTCATAAAAGCTGGTTACACCTCAAAGTTTTATTATCAATAATTGATTGATTTGAAGTAATTTTAAACATTTTTCCCTATATTTAGATAGACATTTATGTAAATGGTAATGGGACAAAAGAAAGCCCAAATAAAATACGTTTATAAATCTTGTTAAAGCACCTTGCGGGGCAAGTCTGCGTATATGTCCGCTTTGGCATGGATTCACAGAGTTTTTTTGAGGCAGCATTGCGTTTCCTCCTAGGGCCATATTGACATTCCATGACTACAGCACGACTTCCTAACAAAAATTTTTAAAATTATAGGATTTGAGAAATTGATTTGAATAAAACACATCCTCATATGTGACTTAGTAGTAGTAGTGGTAGTAGTACGTACCAAGATTAATAAAGGGAATTCCGTCAAATGGAACATATTGTGACTTCCACATCAGACGCTGTGCAGGACAAGGCGAACTCAGTGACTGTCTTGTTCCCCAAATGCTACTTGTCTCTTGCTTGTGAAAAGTCAAAACTAGGAAAAGATCAGATTCATTGCGCACCCAGCCACGATATGAATTGCCAAGCATCTATAACGAAATTAAACAACACTATAGTAGGCAATTGATGGTCTCTAGTCAAATCTTGGTTAAAAATGTTGATCAACAATTGAACTCCTATTGAGTGCAACTAAATGGTCTGCTGGACTTGCCCTTATAGGACAAGGATTCTGTTTGAAGGGTCATGCCAGGGAATGCAGGAAGATCACCCAGCAATGTTGACTCCTGCCTAGGCTCCAGTTAAAGTTTACCTTTGTGCGGTATGTTATTTGACGGAGACAAATTAACTGATGTGTCACACTCTGGCTGGAGGCGCCTCATCATGATGCCAAATATGTCGGTGGGTGGGTGACGAGCAATAACTTCTACTTAATGCTAACAGTGCCAGGATTGCGGGGCGACCAAATCAGAATCCCTGGCCATAACCCCGACCCAGTTGAATCCTTCTCAAACCATGGTTAAACTCAATGGAAGATAATGTGATACCAAAACGAACAATGAAGCTTGCACAAAATTTATCGAGCAAAAAGTTGCAAATAACTAACTCAAATTCACCTGACAGTCATTTAATTTTTGAGTCCACCTAGGAGCAACCATTGATCCATCATTATCTGTGGACACTTTAGATATGTAGACAATGGGAATAGAGTTATTCGTGGGACTTAAACACTCCTCTTTGCATTCTTCGTATCTTTGATTTTCTACAGGGTGAAATCAGGATGGATACATATCATTTATTGGACAGATAATGCATATGCTGCTATCTGAAAACTGATTGCAGGCATTTTTTAAATGCATTTAAAATACATTTGCAAAAGAAAGCAATTGCATTTTTTTTGTATCATAATCATAAGTATTTGAACATTTTATTGAATTATATATGATGCTTTAATTAAAGTTGGTATAAATAGCATTAAAGAACTAATTTACCATTTACTGAATTGTCACCGCATACGGACGAATCCGAAACAACAACTATGCTTTCAATTGAATGCAAGGCTTCAGCAGTAATTTGAATTGGATGAAGGTTGCCTTCTGATGACTGAATTATTTCAAATGATGGTTCAATCAATGGAACTGTGCTTAATATTCCTTGCAAGATGACTGGGTTATTTGTCACATCTGTAAATAAAAATAATTTGCATTTCGATCATTGCACTGTCCAATCACTGTCACAATCTAGCCGATCTGATGAAACCGTGATAATTTTAGCCATCAAAAAAACCTCTCTATCACGGTGCAGCCTTTCTAAGCATTCTACCATCACGAATTCAGGTGGCCTTAATGTATTCTACTGCTATAAATGGTAGAAAACTGAAAAATACTGCAAACGTCTACGGGTCAAACAGTAAAACGTCGCATTTCATGCATCTGCTAGTTCAAAAGTCTTAGGTGAGGTGGAGATCTTGGGTCTGACCAGCTAAATGGTATGTATAATGTACCATTTAATCTAAACCGGGTTCCAACAAATAACTACATGTATAACTATTTTTTCACCTTGGCTATTAGCTGCACCAATTGCGATGAGTGTTTTGGAATTGTCACATAAAGATACATCAGCCTTTGCCATATGTCCTGATAAAATTCCAATTTATCACTTCCTGAAATCCAAACAGCACATTTTAAGAGGACTAGTTATTGAGTAAAACTTAATTAATACCCAAAATTATACGCACATCTAAATTTCACCATGATGTCGGAAATCATGCATGCATGAACATTTTCTGTACATGTATTTTCAAATTACCAGTATAACTGCATGCATGTACAAGTACATGTATGATATACCGTATACAGATACTTTAGAGGTACTCATGACAGAAGCTTTAATTACTAATTAGCGTATCAATTTTACACACGTGACTTCACGACTTACAAAAAGCAAAAAGTACGATTCGCAAAGCTACAACCGTAGCCTTCTAGTTAGGGGGATATGTCACAACACAGTTCGTCGATCAGCAGTTGACAAAAAAATGTCTCAAAATACTTCATTTCGACTATTGTAAAACATAAAAACAAAAAATAATAATGCCCCGCTCAAATTACATTTTTCAAATCAACCAATAACATTACCAGAAAGTAGACGAAAACGAGACACCAACCTCCTTTTCAAAACATTCCCAGCGAGGCAACAAAATGCAACTCGGCTGGATCATGGAGGATGGAACTGACGTCATCAGTGACGGAGGAGGCCAAATTCTCGGCTGTCTGCAACAAAATCCCAAAACTGCTGATTCCAACTACGAAAGAGAACAAAAACTAATAAATGTAATTCCCAGAATTACCCGAGTACATGAAAAGTATTTATATTGGAAGCATCATGCAACAAAATTAATACGGAAATATAAATATACTTCTGTTGTCAACTTGACCAAAGGCACAATATACGAAATATAAGTAGATGCACGCCATTGATGTTTTTGGCTCCGAAAAACACCGCAGCGCCCCATGTGTACGAAAGTACCACTAAGATGAAGCCACGCCC
>JAQGAO010008189.1:0-10583 GCA_034697705.1 Ommatoiulus sabulosus | reverse complement strand
TCGATAATCTCATTCTGTCGATGCCACACAGGTGTGCGTGCAATGGTTGTGAGAGTGCATGGGGGCCATAAACCTTACTAGGGATGGTGATTTGTTTCCTTGGTCAAATGTTTAGGTTTATCAGAGATGCTTTGTTCTGCCCTAGCAGGTCACCAGGTGCCATAAAAACGACTAAAATGTCAATAGATGCATTCATTGAAGGAAATTGTGTTTTTTTTTGTTGCCCATCATTGTCGGTGCCCTTCACATTTCCACAGGAAAATTTTTCTCGCAACACATCTGCTTTCACAAAATCTTGCAATATCCTCTAATTTTTTTAGTGGTGTATTTGCCTACAATTTTAATTAGGTTTTATGACAATACATTCAGTATATTCAACACTATGGCAGGTATCTCAGGACCAACTCTCAGAAAAGTATGGGTAATTCGATATTTTTGCAATTGGATTGTATACTGCTGTAGCAAGCAAGAATCTTTAAATCATTTTATCTAGTGTAAATTTATTATCAATTGAGGATGAGGGGGATTTTGAACTTTCTTCCCCTGCATTATAAGTGGTCATGACTGTGATTATACTGACACCTGCTTAAACAGGGTTCCCCAAGAAATTTCATTTTCCACTTCCCTGACTTTTCCAGGTTTAAAAAAATTCCCTGAGCAATGGTAATGTCAAAAATTTACATAGAAACATTTAAAAAAATTAAATAAATAAAATGTCCTCGAAAAACGTGTAACATTTTTGAGAATTTGTACTCGGAAAACGTGAAAATTTATAGCAAATTGATCCTCGGAAAACCTGGACAATTTTGCAAATTTGCAATCGGAAAACGTGGAAAATTTAGCAAATTTGTACCCAGAAAACGTGGAAAGTTTTGCAAATTTGTGCTAGAAAACTTGGAATAATTTGCAAATGTTTACTTAGAAATGGGCCTTGAGCAAACCATGTAAAAGCAATAATTTTGGATTGCAACAACATGACTATTTTCAATTTCCCTGACTGTTTCAAAATAGGTCGTTTTTCCCTGACTTTTCAAGACGTACATTTTCAAATTCCCCGACTTTTCCAGGTCATTTTTTAATTGAAGATTCTCTCCCTTATACTTAGGAGAACGCCGCAAATGGATATGGCGCTAATAAAGGGCGAGACGGGAACAGAGTGGATGGAAGAGAAGTAAAACACGGGGCAATGGGCGTGGTTGGGCGTAATTAAAAGAGGGAGATAGGTAGATAACATGGGCAAGGGCAGGGTGCAATGAAAAATGGAGCATATGGACAAGGAGGAGTGCGATTACAGGTAAGAGGGCAAGTCGGGAGCAACGGGTGGTAATGATTAGGAGCATGGATACAACGTGTATAGAGCAGACTGTAGAAATGCGGCGCAATGGGAAGCAATGAAAACATTGGAGCATGGGGCTGTGAGGTACAAAATGATTCTCGCAGAAAATGTAGATTCCGGCTGCTAAAATAGGGGAAAGTGTCTGCTTGTTATCCCTAGGATACTAAATGTCCATTCAAAAATACATCCTAGGGATAACAAGCAGACGCTTTCCCCTATTTTAGCAGACGAGATCTACATTTTCTGCGAGAATCATTTTGTACCTGACACCGGGCTTAACAGCTAGTACTTTATGATTTGGAAAGATTGTATCATAGCCCACAAACGTCTGAAAACGAGGGCCCATTAAATTTACACCAATATACTGTATAAAAACCAGAATAGCCAAGTTTATGTCATGCATACATGATGATACATACAGTGTAATACGTAAATGGGTACCTGTATGTGCTACGACGAAATGCGGATATTCATATATATATAGGTATAAAAAAACAATTATATTTATACACTGTACCAGCAAAGTATGACCTCATGTAAAATTTTTGACCAACACATCCAGTTTTTACATGGATTATTCATACGTGTCATTTTCCACAATCCATCACGCGCACGTATTCTTGTCGGCGCGGCGGAGACATGTGTGAAAAGCTAAGGTTGGAATCCTTTTAATACAAGTGTAACATCGAAAGAACCTATTTTCGTTTACACACCATGTATGGCTGGTTCTAAATATTCAGGTGACTAATCTATAGGATTTAAGTTATAAACTAGCGCTCTGGTTATTATAAGCCCGACTGCGCTACCGCTCGCAAACAAAGGAGAAAAGGGGCCATCTATTGACTGCTAAGAGAAATTTGGACTTTTGCTTGAAAAATTGAAGTACTGAAGCTCATAAAATGGTTGGAATAAGCTTTTATAACGCTATGAAATATAATGCATTTCAATTTTTTTTTCTGCAAAAAATTGGATCTCGGTACTTGGTAAATACGAGCCATTTAAAAGTGCAGTTTGGCCAATTGAAAAACGCCTGAAAAATCGATGGAGGGAAAAAACGAGGAAAATCTTTCCAAAGCGAATCAACGAAGAAATATGAAGGCGTCAGTCATGCTTATAGCTATATGTATCCAGCGAGGAGTTAACTCGGTTCGCTGTATAGTGACGAGTGATGAAAATCTGCCATCAAAACACGTCTAGAAAAAAAATAACTGCCTGTTTATAAGCATCCTATGTGTGTCGCCATCTAGCTAGGTTTCTAAATAAAACAAAGAATGACTCAAACACGGAATGGCGAGGCTTAACGAACGAAATCTCCTAGATGAGATACGTGAGCTCTCGAGACATCGTAGGATTTACTTAATTTCTGTATCATTGATTCATTTATTGGATTTTCAATGGAAAAAGACTGGGGCAAGAACTTAGACAACCTGTGAACAGCGCCACCTCTACAAAAAATGACAAACTTCATGTATACTGACTGTATTGAGATAGCCAAGCAGTATACTACTCGTGTTTGTTTCATGCTCCTTAGAAATGAAAGCAACTGCTCGATACGAGGAATCCTGCATGGGTTAAATATCAGATTTTCAATGGCTCCATCAACAATAAGATTTGCTAAATCGATTAAAATTATACAGCCATTGAGTGCATGGCTACTACGCCACAGAGGCTGACTGGGGTATTAAATGCGTGGGCGAAGGCATGAAATTGCCTCCAATTAAAAAATATCAAGCATCCGTATATTAATTTATCATTATTTGGCCACCGAGATTTTGATATTAGGGTTACCGAAAAATGACACGTTAAGTGCACGCGTCAGTGCGACTTAATTGATTCCTCGACGATTAAAAACCATTTCAATGGATTTAATTTGGAAAATTACGAGAGATTAGAACGAAGGCTTTTCAAACGATATTTTCAATTTGTCATCGTGTCAAGATCTTAAGAATTGAAAACAAGACGAAGATTCGCGTAACGAGCTGCAATTTGACGTAAAGCACTCACGATGTGAATGAAACGGACAAACCTCTTTACGATGGGCAATTAAGACAGCTCATAAAAACTAAAAAACATCATAAATAAATGTGTATAAAAAGGCGATTGTTTTCTGCTTTCTAAATACATGTATAGCCACGGCGGAACATAAATCAAAACTTAAGAGCTGCCACGTATAAAGAAAATTCCCATATTTCTTTAACGCCATAATTTTTGTTTAATTAATTTTATAAGGGGAACTTCCCTTTAATATTCCTACTGAACTACAGCGAGTTCATATGCAGTAGTTTGGATCCATGAAATGCACGCATGCATATCATGTTGTACAGGTCAAGTAACTTTCCCGAGCGTTGCGCGTAAGCACAATCATGCACCGTACATACAAGTACGGTTACATGTACCATGGTGCAACGTGCACTCGATATACATGTACATTTATAAGTTTTATCAAGAAAATTTATATTAGAACCAATTTAATAATAGAGGGTTATAATGAACCACACGACATTCATTTCCACTTTCCGGTTTAGGGAACATGTCTCGATGGGTTGCCTTATTTTTCAGCTGCATCCTCGACTTTGTCCAAACAAAATTTCCATTTCTTTAACCAAATAATGATTTCTTTTCCGATATATGCCCAACTTAAAGAGATGCCCATAACGACTTGAAGCTGTACATAAGAATCAGCTTCAAGAGCTTCGTATATATATATTAAATAATCATCGACAATTAACGAATCGTTGAAGTTGTACTGAATGTATCTGAGCGAAGGATTGCCAGTTTTTTCCGACGTGATTAGATAATCTCGTCGAGCAGTCTTAATACGTTTTGTCTGTTTAATTTCAGCGAAATTGCCAGCGAGGATTTTAAACTGCGGAACAGGACTATTAAAGTATATATACCAGCATCCCCTTCGTATTATATATACATACAGGAGTAGCACAAAGCCCCGTGATTTCCCTCATTTTATATTAAGAGTTTAATTTCGTTGCTCGTCCCGAATCCCCATCCTCCGACAGTCATTATCGAGCGTATAATAACGTATAATATGGCGCTCCGGAGAAGAGTGCGCAAAAACGGCACTCGCTCCAAAACCGCACATTGGTTTTCGTAGATATAGTTTTCACCGCACCAGCGACTTGTTTTACATATCTCAACCCTGGCAATTAAAACAGCTCTTTAGCACCTGCGCAACACGGCAAAAGCTTAATTAAATCACATTTTTCCCTCATGAGCAACTTAATCAAACGCGCGGAGGAGTCATTAGAAACACTCGCAGCGCTACATTGTTATTATTAACAGTCGTGTACAGAAACGAGTCATTATATTAAGGTACATATAGAGAGGCATTTCTGCGAGCGAATTACTCGGGGGTCATCCATATTATGGACAGTCAACCCGGGAACTTTTAAGGGCCAAGTTGCTAGTATACGTTCTACTATACGTTTTGTGGAATCGTTGAAAACTGCGTGTTTAAACCAAGCAGCTGGTTAAAAAGTTGAAACTTTAATTTCATCGCTTATCCATCCATAAATGATCAGCGCCTTCTATAGGTAAAATTCCGCGCAACAAAAAAACATTCAATTCAATTCTTTATCATGCAGTCAGTACATATAGACTACTATACCTACTATTTGGTACCATAATTATACAAATTAAGTCAGATTAAGCATTCTGGTCATGATGGACCCCAACATCACATTTTAGGTATATTTCCGTATTTGGGACTTTGATTTTAACGAGAAGGATGGGATGGGGAAGACGATCATGGCCGATTTAATATAGGAACTATTTCAGTATTTGCCTGGATAAATTGTGGGAAACCCTGCATGAAAACCCACAATCGAGGATAGCCGACCCGGGACAGTCGGTGTATCACGTTGCAAAAGGAATGAATTTATTGGTTTAAAAACAACGATAAACTCGAGTGATTTTTTTCGAAACCAATGAGCGTGTCGATGTCGCGCATGCACGTGACTTCACGACTGCCAGATTAGTGCCGATATAAAGCTTCCGTTAGAGTATCCCTAATATACGGCGTCTACGTTGGTGTTTTGCAAATTACCGTTCAACGGTTGTTTTCCATGTGCGATCGCGTAAGAATTTGGACCAAAATATCGTTATAAAAATGAGTTACCGAATCAGATGCCTTATAATATATAGAAATTCCCGATTTTGTTCGCGGAATATGCATTTTTCGAACATTTCGTTTCGGAATGTTGACAGCCGCGCATGAATGCGCTTTTTCTCGAGTAATTAGAGCAAAGCCTCCGACTAATTTAGTGAAAGTCACATTTCCATAGCCCTTTTATTGTTTCTGGAAATCGCAATTCGCACATGCAATTAATTAAGACGTCGTTTCCGCGATCCATTAGCCGTCCAATTAAGCCTAGTTCAGGATTGTTTGAACAATTTTACAGCTAGCTACCCTAAGACACGCTATTAATTAAAAGATCAAAAGTCAAAAAGGAGAAGATAAGATAAACACTATGGCAAACAAAAGGCTCGAGCAGCATCAACTGCGATGAATTGCGCCTCGGCGCAAACGAGGCATGCAAAAGACGGAATCACGCCAGTGATTTATACGCAATCTCACCTGCTTGTCATTATTTATGACAAGAAATATTATTTCACCAGATTCCTTAACTAAACAAGTTGTGATGTCAAAATATTATTTCACCAGATTTCTTAACTAAAGAAGTTGTGATGTCCAAATATTGTCACACGAGCTAGGTAATCCATTAACGAGAATCCATTCGTTATTGTTTCCGACCACTTGAAGATGTTTCCTTTTGGAGAACATGCACGTGGGGTCTAGTGTTTACCTAAATGTTTTGCTGTTTGTGACTAACGTGGAGATGTAAAATTAGGTTTTTACTTGCAATTGCTAGGGCTTGAATAAAGTCGCATGGCGTCGAAACGTTGCACACAAAATTAACTTGTGGTTCTTGGTCGTGTTGGTTTAAAAATTCGTTATTGTTTCCGACCACTAGAAGATGTTTCCTTTTGAGAATATGATGCACCTTTATCGGGAAATTCCAAATGTTTTTTCTCAAGTCGTTTAAAGTTCGTTTTGTCGAAACATAGCTAGCCCGGATGCTCGGAAACTCGAAAATTAATTCGTTAAAACGAATGAAGTTTGTCTGACTTCTGATAATACGAAATACTTCGGACAACTTGTGACATCTTGAATGTACTAAGTCTACGAACTTTAAGTAAATAAATCGGTAACTAGTTGAAACAGGCAAGCAGCGCATACGCTCTTGGTGCGTTTGGTTTTGTTAAGAATTTCCCGTATAGGAAACGAACAGTATTCACGACAGACGATGGCTAGTTGAATAGTTCTGTCGTGTATATCGTAAACATGGCCCCTCGCAGCAATCCACATTCGCTGGGCTTTCCACGTAATTTTCGCAGCTCGGGGCTACGGATTTTGGCAATTCCTCGCAGATGCGCTCCATCAGCTAATACCCAAAACCTTCTGAAATCGTGTTGACACAGCTGTTCGCTGTTGCTATAATCGTTAAGTTGAATGGAACAAGGCTTGCATTGAATTTATATTTAACTGGAGTTAACAATCTCTCCCATTTGATAACATTGCCACGCAGCAAAACGGAGGCATCGAAGCGACGCCATTTGGAAGTTTTAAAGACACGCGTCGATCGTTATCTTGACAAAATGCATCAATTAAATAACGGGAAAGTTCGCCAATTATACTGTAAAAGTGTAATAGAATAAAAGTTGGCATTATGCACAGCGATACGATTTACTTAAATCTTCATTTGCACCTATCTGCGAGGGATATGCTCGAGTGTATAAAACGAATAAACTACATTAGCCGTACTCAGGAAGTGCCATAGCTTGACTTAGATGGAAAACGTAAATGTAAATGTCCGTCTGCAGGCGGCGCTTGCGCACTATAAGCATTTCTTTTCTCTACGCTATTTAATAAATACATTATAAGCATATCATATGTTTACACGTGATTATATAAATCCATTTTCCATGTAGCAAATTAACATGGTTTTTACACGTAAAATATTTGCGATATACTATATACGTAAAACAAATGTACGCTACATGTAAAAAGTACGTTTGCTACATCTAAAATACAGTATGTTTATGCGACATGTAAATAAATGTTTTTACATACCCATATTACGTGTCTAATAATTAAGCTTCGGTTAATGAAAAGTGAAAAGTTTCAATTTTATTTACATTAATAAACAGTGAAACCTCATTAAGGTTAAACCATCATTATACGAATTTATGATAGTACCAGTACGAACTAATTCAGTCCCCGTTTGTCGAAATCATGTTATTTTTTACTTTGATTATACGAACTATACGATTTAAACGAACAAATCGTATAACGTCCCTTCGAATCTGTCTTATATATAGCTTCGACTGCATAGTTAATTTTCAGTATTTTATTCTATACAGTATAGATGATTATGAAAGTGAGCTAGGACCTTTTACCCACCAAAAATGGACATACGGTCGGCAAAATCATCGCACTTTAAGTTTTATGACTTTAGCATATAGCATATTTCTCGAAATCTGCGCTAAAATCTGTTAAGAGCTATTTTGAAGAAACAGGCTTATCAGTGCGCAGATAATGTATCTGCACTTAAAAACCTAATCGCACCCCGAACTATTTTCTGGCTGCTAAAAGCCCGCTAAATCCAGTGGGAAAGATCCCAGAAATAAATTTCCAGGGAAAAAGCGATCATTTTCTTTCTTTTCAAAGCAAAACGGAAACTTTGGCAAACCCCTCTTAAATCTTCGCGCACTGACAAGGCATATTTGGCGCGATAATGCAAGAGGGATACTTCACAGCCAAGAAAGCACTTGACCAGGGGTCAGGGCGATCAACCGGTCAGAGCAATCGTAAATGATCAGTATATATAGGAGTACCACCGCACTCTGGTAATCAATAACCTATATAGCGATCGTCGTAATGTTGGCGCAGTTTTTATATTAATCCGCGCTATTTCCCTTTCGTTCAGTTTTGGCAACATTACATTTAGTACCAACGCGCGTATATATACTCGTAAATACTAAACATCCTTAATTTTTTTCGGTCAAATTCACTTAACGCAAGACAGACAATATGCCACAACAAATATATCGATAAGAGGAAATTCCCTATACCATATATATATTTTTTTTTTGTTCGTGCCATAGCATCGCTCTGCTCTCTCGTTCGTTTCGATATTTTGGTCGACTGCAGGGAAATCATGAAAGATAAAAACCTGGGTCTCATGCTCCGAATGATGAATGGGCCCAGTCATCCGATACAACGCAATTTATAGTTAGGAAATTGAACCAGCAAGAGCCATCAGCATATACCAGAAACAGCGTGTACAGGGAACTAACCCAACATGCATGCATTTTGCGCACAGTATACTGTGTTTTGCGGGGGAACATTTTTGAGGAAAAAAAATATGAAAGGAAAAAACGCGTACATGTATTTCCGTTAAATATATTTACAGTCGAACCCCAATAAGTCGAAACTCGATAAGTGAAAACCTCCTAGATGAGAAAAAAACGGCTATATATGTGGCAATTATTTGCAAGCGCCATGTGCAGGTTTTGTGATTATATTTAAGACCGGATAAGTGGAAATCACGCCTCGCAGTTTATATCGAATCTTTGGCAGCAGTCAGTACGACACATTTATTTACAGCAGGATAAGGAAAATTCCTCTTTTCGGTACATAAAAACATTTGGCAACAGTGAGTGGCACTGAGTGCGGCACAGTATACAACATGTGCATGAATTACAATGTACCATAATTGAAGAAAATCGTGCCTTTCATTCTACACTAAACGGTGGTACTATACTATATTAATCATTGTAAGTACATTGTTCAGTATTATGTTGGTCAAAAACTTGAAGAAAATTTCTGACTACTATTATTGATGTTCCTGCTGATCAACATGTAGATTTTACTGTTTCTCCTAATCTATTGTTAGATCTTACTGCTGAATGTACATGTACATGTACATTCGTTATAAAGCTTTGTTTATGTTTTTTTTATTATCAATAAATGCTCTTCAGACAAACTGATCTAATTTGAGCACATCATGCAAAAACCCAATAACTGAAAAAAACCGAATAAGTGGAATTTTTTTTAATGCCGGGCAGATTTCCACTTATCAGTGTTCGACTATATATTGCGAGACATGTTTGACTCTGGCTTTTAAGCACGTGACCCGCTCTTTGTTTTATGTATGTTTGCAATTACGTGTTGCACCACTGCAACATTTCAAATCGTTTACACAAGTTGTATAATTCACTTATTTCGAGTTGTAGTGTTCGTATATACAGTATATGAATCAAATTTGTTTTCAATTCACAGCATTACGCATTGCGGATTATCTCTAAATAACAATAAAAACCAAAATGCCTTCTACTTTTGAATCCCAAAGCACCTATTCAAGATGGCGTCAATGAAACTTTTCCGGTGGAGAAAAGAAGCCAAACGTCGCTTTTGTTCCGTTGAGGGTCCGTACTTGCTTTAATTTAAATGTCAGACAAATGAAAATTTATCGTAGCAAAGTAGTGCGAGACCCCTTAATTTCGCCATGGTCAAACAAACGGCGCGCGTGGGAAATTTCTGCTTACTGGTGGGGATCGTTAAGAGTCGATATTTTCCATTATACTGTCAAGTAGTGCGCTGACCACATGGACAAAGGGCAGTAAAGCCAACGAATGTTTATTGTCTTGGATAGTTCCGCGCAGATCTCTGTTCCAGGGATTTGCAATCAAGCAAAGAAAGGGACAATTGAATTTCATTCGAGCTTCCCGTCATGCCACGGGGGTCGAGTAGCCGTTGGTCAACACGCTTGGGTCAACTTCTTCATGATGTCGAAGGAATTAAGCACGAGCATGATTTCTTTTATGGTTGTATCCATGTACTCAGCTGGAAGGTAGCTCAACGCAAAACTAATCTTTTGGGTGGTCATTTCGTGGCAATACAAGTTGAAAAATCCACTTCAAAATGCAATAACTAAAGAATGTTATCGATTATACAGGGTGATTCATAAGTCCATCACCACCCTGTGTCATTTCAAAATTACTGCGGCTACTGCAATGTGAGTTTGTGAGTGGTATACCTTGTTAAGGGGACATTGTTTTATGTGATTTTCATTGACAAAGATTTAGTCCTTCAAGGTCACTGCGTTACCATCTTCTAAACCGTAATAGTTAGAGCAAAACGTTCAATTAGAAAGTTGGAGGGCATCGT
>JAQGAO010008188.1:0-10583 GCA_034697705.1 Ommatoiulus sabulosus | reverse complement strand
GGCTAAAAGTGCTAATTGAAAACGCATTAGCACTTGTTAGCCCGCTGGGTGGCGCCAGTGGTCCGTAAGTAAATTTCTTAATTTAAAAGTCTCAATGTGCTCCCACCCTATCACTGTAGAATAATTACGTTTAGAATATACTGGATGGTGCAGATAAACTTCTTCAGACAGGAAAGGAAGAATCGGGGCTATAGCATAAACCAGAACTTCGAAGATATGATTTGTAACAGTTAGGCTGGAAAGTCTTCTATAGGCGTGCCTTTCATCACAATAGAGCCTATATGATATAAAGAAAATTATTAGTATATTGTAAGTTGAAATTCTTCAGAGCGCTTGATAAAGCTCCATTTCAAAATTTTCCTTCAGCTGTATTCATGGATCATTTCCAAATCAGCATATCTCCATTAAAAAAATTTAGCCACAAGATATTAATAAATACATAAACAAAGATTCAACAAACCTATCTTTTATAATGTGGCAATAAAATCCAGAAACATCATTAGAAATAAATTCCAGGAGTGTTTTCCCAACATGATGAAAATTCAAGGCATCATATGCATCAATAACCTGTCATGAAATTAAAGATGCAAATAAGTGATTGATAAACGACAATATTTCTTTAGGTCCACGATGTACACCCTCCCCCCCACAAATGCATGCCTCTATGACTCTTACAAATTGATGACATCTTAAAATTAATAGAAATGAAAAAATATGGTACACCACACTATCTCACCTGCTTATTAAACTTTAATAATAAACCGAGCATATAACGATCCAAAGGTGGTAAATTTTCAATTGGAACTGTATGTAGATTAGAATCAAATTTAAACAGAATTCCCAGTAGAAACCTAAGAGTGTTTCTTATCTGGCAAACAAAAGAAGACTGATTAGAAATAATTAAGAGCATTCAATTTAACATTACTAAAAGCAAATTTCAAAGAAACCTTTTGGACGTTATCAGCAGACAGCTTTAAAACTCTTGGAATTACGGGAACGTTGTCAGATCCTGTTGCATGACAGGCAACCCACCATCGCATGGTATCCACTCCAAATGGTGGATCTTTCTTAAAATCTTTTCCACCATCTGTAATTACCTTTGGATCAATGACGTTACCCAAAGATTTCGACATTTTTTTACCATGTTCATCTACCGTAAAACCATGGATATACAGCGATCTGATAATTGACAAAATAAACATGATCTCTAAATTAAATAAATCATATACATTTTAACAATTCAAATATAAATGTAACTGATCAATGAGAACTATTTTTCAATTAGAAATTTTTTTTATATTTCAACACAAAAAGTAACAAAAGAGATACTAAAATTTGCATTAATAAGCGTACCATTTATCATGAATAAATAAGCAGCAATACACGTAATTAGTTAATTATAATCAATAGTTTATCTGTTAATTCTCCAGAAATAAAGTGGTTTTATATTACAGGTGACAAGTCAAAATCACACAATTAAAAAAACATTGAAAAATCATAATATGGGAAACTATTCCACTGAATGCACTGAATCCACTATCTTATTGATATATACTGCATAACACATATTATATGCCTTTTTCATTTAGTCAATTTATTTTATTTAGCTAAAAACTGGTAGTTTTATAAGATTTAAAATTAATCTTTTAAAGTGAAAAACACAAAGTTTGATTGTTTTCTACAATAATATTACGATTTTTTTTAATAATGCGTAGTGACATTTTAATCTGTTGAACCAAAAATACCCATATACAAAAAACAGTGAACGTTATGGAAAACACCACATAGATAGCAATAACTAATTAGATAATATTAAATTGCATTATTTTTAAAGTTCAAGGAAATTAGACGCCATCGTCGAATTAAGACAATGTCTTCATCAGGTGACACCTGATGAAGACGGAGGTTACGTCGAAACGTTGTGTTTTAGAAATTAAAATCTTTATGGTTGCGGTAATTTTAAGGCGTCTAATTGCAAAATAAACAGTTTTAAAAAAACTGACCAGAACAATGTTATTCCAACAACTTTCACAACAGAAAACTGCAATGCCTGAATTGTACAATTTTTACAATTGTACAATTTAATTATTTGTCAAAAAATAGGCAGGGTTCCCCAAGAAATTTCATTTTCAAAAAATTTGTATTTTAAAAACGTGGAAAATCTTGCAAATTTTTACTTGGCAAACGTCGAAAATTGTGCAAAATTTTACTCGGAAAACGTGGAAAATTTTGAAATGTTGTCCTTGGATAACGTGGAAAATTTTGCAAATTTGTACTAGGAAAACGTGGGAAATTTTGCGCATTTGTACTCAGAAAACGTGGGAAATTTTGCAATTTCGTCCTCAGAAAACGTGGACAATTTTACAAATTTGTACTCAGAAAACGTGGAGTTTTTCCATTTTGTCCTCAGAAACTGTTGCAAATTTTGAAAATTTGTTCTGGAAAAATTAAAGTTCGCAAATGGGCCCTGAGCTAATCTTGGAATCACGATTACATTGAATTTCCCTGACTTTTTCAAAATAAGTCATTCTTCCCTTTGTAGGTCACACTTGAAAGTGAAAAATGGTATTGCAGTGAAAACTACAAAATGTTTAACCAATTATAGTGTTGATGTTGTACGCGTGACTTTCAAAGTGTTATATGCAAAGCTTCTGTCAGGGTAATTCTATGATTACAATACCAAATTACAAAAAATGGCTATGTACAGTATATGTAGTTTGCATGGTTGCTACATACTTGGAATAGCTGGATAAAAAAAGATTACAGAAAATCTTACTTATATGGAGCTTTATTCCTTAATGCACAACTTGTTAGGAGAGTGGATTGAAACCATCCTCCAATTTGGTCTCTCCCTTCTAAGAACACATCAGCAACACCACTTTCGTCTTTTAAATAGAACAATTAGTAAAATAAAATGGATTAATTAATATGACTAATAAAAATATTTCAATAACAATGATTAAACCTATGGGAATAAGTTCAATTTAAAGGGGAAAAAACTTTTTTTAAGAAAATATATACATGTACATTCATACATACCATTAAGAACTGATGCCCAAGAAGATCCACTGTCAAACCAAATATCCAAAATATCCCTTCCACGATTATATGTATTGCTTTTGCACAATCCAATATTACTCTTCACGTCATCTGGAAGTAAAACGTTGTCGGGTAACTGCCACCAAAAATCAGTTCCGTGCTTATGCAAAAGGTTTATTAGATGATCTGTAAGTGTCCTAGAATGCAATATCCAAATAAGCCATTTAATTAAACGTATCACCTTTATTTCGTGCTGCCACACTAATACCATAGATGTGCACATGGAATACTCTGACCTATCACAGCATTTGTTTGGAGGAATTGTAGTAAACCAAGAAAACTGTTATCGGTATTTTAATAGGGTTCACCCAGAAATTTCCCTTTCAACTTCCCTGACTTTTAAAGGTTTTTAAATAAATTATCCTGACCAATGACAATGTCAAAATTGACATTTGCTAATGTAATCCATAATTTTTCAAAATCGACACAGGACAATAATTAATTTTTTTTCAAAATTAACAAAGAAAAATTTAAATTTTCTTTAAGAATTAACATGAACAATTTTGGAAATTTTATCAAATTTGTAATCGGAATATGTAGACAATTTTCAAAATTTGTCCTCTGAAAAGGCTCAGAATTGTCCACATTTCTCCTTGGAATCTGTTGAAAATCTTGCAAATTACTTCTTGGAAACCGTTGACATTTTTTCAAATCTGTACTCGAAAAGTTGAAAATTTGCCAATTTGTGCTGGTAAAGGTTGGATATCTTGCAAATTAATATTACAAAACGTTTGACAATTTTGTAAACGCATGTTACGAAAAGTTTCACAATTTTGCAAGCTTGTCCTCGAAAACGGTTTATAATTTGGCAAAATTGTATTCGGAAACTGTTGAAAATGTTAAAAATTTATCCTCAGAATAGGTTAAAAACTTTGTAAATATGTCCTCGGAAAAGGTTCAAAATTTTGCTAATTTGTTCTCATAAACTGTTCCAAATTTTGCAAATCTGACCTCTGAAATTGGTGAAAATATTGCAAATTTGTACTGGGAAAATTTTAAAAAATTTGCAAATTGGCTCTGAGCTAACCTCGTGGTGACATTAATTTTGGATTGTGACAACATTACTACGTTGAATTTCCCTTATTTTTCCAGGTCTAGGGGAACTCTGTTTAACCATCCAACCTTATACTAAAAACACTAGATTGAATGAAACTATTACAGTGTGAAAGTATAAGTACTGGAAAAATGGAATGCTTAAAATTTATATTGAAATTTCGAGATTCTGCTGTTATAGGCAACATAAAAACAATTCACACTCTCTATGATATTGTGCTGAACTCATTTATAAATCCAATGTAAAGTGGGAAAAAAATTAAATAAGCTAACCGGTCGATAAGAACTTCATCAGATCTGGAATTATAAAACACTGGCAGTGGCACACCCCACACTCTTTGCCGAGAGATGCACCAATAAGGACGATTTGCTAGATGAGAAATCATCAATTCCTTTACCCTATCTGGATAGACCTTAACATCTTGCAAACATTTCTTAATAAAAAAAATATTAATTACAGTACATTGGAAAGAAAATTAAATTCAGTAAAACTCAGAAGGGATCTTACAATTGCAATGTCTTTAATTCTGGAAGTGTCGATAAACCACTGTTTGCTTGCCCTTATGATAACTGGTTGCTTGGTTCGCCAATCATATGGGAATTTATGAATGTATGGTTCTACATGGATTAAGTTTTCTCCCAAAAGTTTGATGACTTCTTCATTGCCTTCTTTGAGAATAAATTTTCCAGCAAATTCTGGCCCCAACTCCTTGACAAATTTTGCATCTTCATCAACAAGACATTTCTACAAATGATCAAACCATACCTTTGTATAAAAAAAATGAAATTGGCCTTGCTTAGAATGATTTCATTTAGGTGAGCTTTCATAGCATGGCGAAAACCATCAATTGAATAACTAGCAGTTCATCACCATGTTGACATACTGTATGCTTTGTAGTTGGTAAAAAAAGTTGGAGAAGAAACAAAACCACTGACATGATACTTTCTGAATACCATAAAGAAAAGTGAATTGACCTACTACAGACAACTTGTTTTCCAAAGCCACAAGAAAATCTTCGGGTCCATGTGCAGGTGCTGCATGTACCAATCCCGAGCCTTTTTCCATAGTCACATGCTTTGCAGGTAGAAATGGAAGCTCAATGCCAGATAACGGATGAATGTATGTCCCTCCTTTTATTGCTCCACCTAATAAAAGATGGAATATAACGGATACTATACGTAAGGAGCCCGCAATTTACAAATACCATATTACTTGAAACCCAAAGTACTGCTTGCATATTTCCTAAATCACAAGTCGCGTCCAAATCACATCTCTCAATTCTGAATTTTATTCGTTTTTATTTCAAGACAATTTGATGGCACAAGCCTACTAAGTTTGCATAGACCAAGAAATGTGTGAAAGTAAGAATTCGGTAAGGGCGCAAGTAGTACGATCCTAGCCAATTTTTCCAAGAAAAACACTGAAAGATTGTTTAAGGATTGGATTGGATTGAATTGTAGCTTGTCCTTTGAGATGGACGCTCCTGTTATAGGGGGCGCTACAAAATAGACGGGGACTCACTCCCCACTACTATTTCCTCCTTGCCCTACCGCCAGTTCCCCTGCACTGCCCTGCTGCGCTCTTCTCATATGAGCCTCTTTGAATTGCCTCTCCCTTCCCTACACTCCCTACCCTAAATCCCAACCACTCTTCCACTGTAACCTGCTCCATGCCCTGCCCCCTCTAATGCCCTGCAACAGCACATTACATGCTGGATGTCCTCCTCCCCCACCCCGCATAGGTCGCAGATTGCACTAATCTGGCGAAACTTAGACAGGCGTCTGTTGGTCTCGAGAGAGCCCGCCCTGCCCTAAACAGTAAGTATTGTCATAAATCAGTTCCCTACTGATTTCTCTTTTATTAAAGCCTTTCCCGCTTTCCATGCCCTGGCTTCCCAATCATAAACTAACTTCTTCATTGCTCTCTCCGACTTCCCAATCATACACTAACTTCTTCATTGCTCTCTCCGACTTTGGCCATGTACCCTTATTCGTGGCATCTAACCCTAACCTATCTCCAAATTTTCGAATCTTGTCCACCACTTAGCCTTCCAACCCTGTCCCCTCACCAACTCCAGCACCTGTCTTGCCGGAGCGTTCTTCCCTAGCTTCCACAGCCATTGCAAATATGTCCTCTTTCCTATCATTTCCCTCGCCTCAAACCCAGACCATCCCATATCTCCCTGCAAAGCTTCAACCGCCGTAAGTCTGTTGGCCCCCAGAGCCATCCGTGCATTAGTCCTCTGCATCCTATCCAATTCTTGGTTCACTCTAGCCAAGTAACACAACACCTCATTCCCATACATGACAGCCGGAACGCCCACCGCCTTCCATACCCCTCGGATAATCTCATATTGTGAGGACTGGAAGGCTAGTTTACGCAGCAGACCTCCCATCCTTCTTCCCTTTACGAGAATCCTATCCTCCATCCCCATCAAGTACTTCTCTTTGTTGAACAGTACCCCAAGATACTCATAACTGTATACCAATCTTATGATAGCCCCATTTAGGGACCACAAATGTGTCCCCCTCCACTTCATTAATTGCTGGCATCCCCGATTTGTCCTCCCCAAACTTCAGCCCGAAGTCCATCCCGTACTCCCCAGTTATATCCAAGAGCTTCTGCATTTCCTGGCAGTCCTCCGATAGTAGTAAGACATCATCACAGAACATCAAACTGGGTAACCGGTTCGCCCCAATGCGGTATCCCAATTGAGAGTTTCTCAAACTGACCCCCAGCTCATTGATATATACCAAAAATAACAATGGAGATAAGAGGACATCCCTGTCGGACCCCTCTATTCACCAGCATCCCTTTTGTTTTGATCTCCCCCACTGTTTAATATATCTGGTCCCATCATAGTGCTCTTATGGCCCTTACCAGCCACTTCGAAATTCCATAGGCTCCCCATTATGTCCAAAGCCGTTCCCTGTTTACATTACCAAAAGCCCCTTTAATATCAAGGAAGGCAATAAACAATGACTTTTTCATTATCCTGCCACCTCTATCAATTGAGTGAGCACAAACAGGTTGTCACTCCCCCTTCTGCCTCTCTTGAATCCATTCTGGAAATCCACCAACCTCCCTCCCGATTCTAGCTCCCGCTGTAATCTGTCCCTGAGCAGTCCAGCATACAGCTTATACACACAGCTACCTATGGCCACTGGCCTGTAGTTGCTTAGTTCTCTTTTGTCTTTTCCTTTCCCCTTACGTACCAGCCTAATTCTTGTGGTCTTCCAATCCTCTGGTATCTCCCCCCTGCAAAGTTGAGTTGAAGACTTCCCTTAACATCCTTAGTCCGCTACTCTCCCTGATGTCTCAGAAATCCATTCGGAATGCCATCCTTCCCCATTGCCTTCCTGTTCTTTAAATGTTGTGCTACCCTTGCCAGTTCCTCTGCCTGAATAGCATCAGACCACCCGTGAGACCTACTCTCCTCCGCCTTCTTCAGAGACTGAAGGTTCCCTACAAAGCTCGCTTCTTCTTGTATGAATTGCTGGGCATACTTCTCCAGCAACTTGATCAGCTCCGGTTGATCTCCCATTATAACCCCATGCTCATCCCTTAGAAATTTTGTCTTCTTGACCCTTGTGGCCCTTTTCAGTTTAACATACTGCCAGTAACGTTTCCCTTACTCCCGTCCCCCTTCCACAATGGATTGCCAAATTGCTTTTTCTTGGGCTGCAATGCTTTCAGCAACTAAAGCCCTTGCCCTGTCTTTTCTTTATACTCTCCCCAAGCCTTAGCAATCTCTTCCTGGTTTCCCCCTTTAAGCAACCGCCGATGAGAACTGCAAGCCAGTTTCCTTTCACTGATAGCCCCTTTGGCCTCCCATGTCAACATCGCCCTTGACTGTTCCCTCCCTTCTCCATCATGGGAGGGGGTGAACCCACTCCCTTAAAGCTCACATTTTTTAAAAGAATTTATTTCCAAAGCCAAATTGGATATGTCGTTAACATTTAAATATTCAAGGCATTAAAGATGGGGATGTGGATAAAATTGACTTATCAAATGAGAACCCTAAGAAAGAAAGTTATCACCTGTTTCATATTTTTCAAAATTGGGAGTAAAATTTATACATGAATATTGCATATTTGAAGAACTATAAAATTGCATAAAAATACAACATTAAGGTTTATATACTGTATCTGTAGTAAAAGTTTCATTGCGTTTGATTTTTGAATAAGAGATCAAAGGCAGAAGAAACGTGCCCCAGAGGGGGAAATAATTCTTTATCATCCACCTTCCATTACATGAATACTTGTTTAAGAATTTTTAGCATTTGTGGGAATGACTTTTTATATCACCTTAATTGTATCCATGCAAAGTAACTGAGGCTTTATCAACCTCTAAAAATAGACAAGTACGTTTTTATGCTTTAGAATTCCTAAGCAAGTTGGTCTAGTAGTCTCTCCTACGTTTGAAGGATGTGGGCTTGATTCCAGTATCGGCTAACTTGATTGATCCCCAGGCTAATACGTGAATACTTCCTTTATTAAATGAGACATGACCATCTTCCCTTATCTTCCCATCCCATACTCCTCATTATGGTCTCAGGCATATGCAATACAACTAAATTGTGATGTTGGGGTCTATCATGAACAGACTCTTTAGTCTGACATAAGTTGTACAATGATCTCCCCTGCCAAATGGTACTGTGTACTGACTGTTAAGTAAAAAATAAAATAGTCATAGACCTCACCTATTATTTTTTCAGGTTTTTTTCAAGGTTAAAATGCACTCATATAACAAGTCATAAAATAAGAATACATGATAAAGAGTCAGGAAATGTGTTAGATAAAGAGAAGTCAATGCAAGTCATAGCCAATTTTTAGAGAAGCTGTCCCAACATTTGCCTTGAAAACAACTTAGGAAAAACTATGAAAATCAAAGACAAGCTAGCAGACAAGGGTTTCGAATTAGGGTGCCCTAAATGCGAGGCGGAGTTTCTAACCACTCAGTTACCACTCTCGGTGAGCCATCACATGCTCAGATGCTTTGTTTCAGAGAAACTTGCCATACAATTTAAATGTCCATGTAATTAGCACAAAATGATGTATATTGATTATGAACAATTATGAAAATTGTAGTCAGAATAGATCACAAAGGATTTTAATTGTTTGTTTGTTTGTTTGGTGGATTTTTAACGTTGGCCTATTTCTGCACACAAGGGCTAAACACCAACGCCAGGGGATGTGCCAGCGTCACCTACCTGGGAATTTTGCATACGAAGCGGGACTTCCACCCCCCAAGAGGGATCTTTAACGTGTAGAGATCAAACGGGATCTACACGTGAACTTGGTTTAAACTCTCATCCGAAAGAGCCGCCACTAAGAGAATTTTGCACATACTCAAAATTCTCCCCGACCTCGACCGGGGAGCGAACCCCGCTAGTTAGGATCGAGAGGCAAGCGCGTAAACCTCTCGACCATCGGCGCCGGTAAGGATTTCAATGAGGTACACTTTAAAGAAGGTAGAAGGTAGAAGGTAGAAACTGTAATACAAGAAAAAGCTCACTTTCCTGATAATACAAAATTGGCTCACAAGGAATTCTTTTATTCCAAAACAGTGTGTTTAAAATATAATAATTGGGGCTTACCTTCGAATTCATTTAGAATATTGAATTGAGTTGAAAAATGTTGCTCAAGTTGATCTTTTGTTTCAGAAGCTATTAAAAGCTGATCTTTGAATTTTTCGCATGTTACAATGGAATACCTGTTTATAATACATAAAAAAACATTAGTTTCAGAATACGTTTAGGAATGGATATAATGGCAAGAAAATACTGTATTTGACTAATACCGTAGCACAAAACGAAATCACACATACAGTAAGATAAAATTGATGAAATTTTGAGACAGTGGATAAAGAGATGTGGAAAGAAGGCAATTTAATCTCCTTGAATGGCTATCTGTGAGTAACAAGGGCAGTGTGAATCTCAATATAAAAATAAATAGCATGGAGTGGCTTCCACTTGGGAAAGCACTGGCGGGCTTCTGGTTCTCTGCATCCAGATCGGAACGTCTTCACTGGAAACTGCTATAGTTAAACAGTACACTAACTAGCATGATGGGGTAGCTGGCTTGCTGGTAATCGGCTGGACCGTAATGGTGTAGGAGCCCCTGCTCTAATCATGCATTGCAATGTGGGTAGATAAAATATGTGGTCCGCTTGTCTCGGTCCCCGGTGTGGTTGCAGCTAATGGTCCTTGCCAACTCATTCCCCTCGTGTGTTTTCTCTCTTGATCCTTGGTTCCAGCTGTCCGTTCTGTGAAACTTCCGCTCCTTATATTCTCAGTTGACTGATTGGTGCACCATCTGGTTTAGTTGACCTTTGCTTCTTTTTAATTGTTTGGAATGCTGCCACATCCCAAACTAGAGTTGGCAGCTCTAAGATGTCCTCTGGTAAAGTGCCAAATTCCAGGTAGGGT
>JAQGAO010008187.1:0-10583 GCA_034697705.1 Ommatoiulus sabulosus | reverse complement strand
TCCCCGCCAGTGACGTCATGCCCGTGGTAGCACTTTTGGAGATCCCGTTGCGCATTTCGAACAGCGTCTTCGTGGATTTTTGAGCCAGAGGTGAGGTGTTGCGTCTTTGTTGAAGTTGATTCTTGGAAACCAATCGAAGATAGTTTTACTTTGTGAGACAGACCCAACTCAGGTAGTGCTATTTATTTATTTGCATGTTGGTGTACAAGCTTCGATTAGTATTTCGATTGATATTGTGCTGAAAATTGCGGTTTTATCCCGCGAACATTGTCGGTTTTTGCCGTTGTTCCATCGCCATTTGCAATTTTTGTTCCAACGCAAATGCCGCATTCTACGTTTTCAACTTTGTCTGGATCATAATTTCGTATTAACTTGCTTTATGTCTACCTAGTTGACCGGTTTTTGTTTGTGGCGCTGTTTTATTAACGCGTGTTGCTTTTAGTCAATTTTATTGGTATTTAAAACGCATTACAATCAATGACGCATGCTCGAGTAGGCCTAAATCCTAAATGGTTTTTTTCCATCCCCCCCTTTGTCAGCTTAAATTTCTTTTATGTAGTTTATATGATTATATGGACATTCTTTAAATTAACTGGTTACAGTAATTAAATGTTAACGTTCACTTTGCTATTGGTAATAAGTGCAGTAATTGATAATGATTCATATTTTGTTTGCACGTGCAAATCCTGAAAAAAATACATTCCAAATATGTAAATACATGTGTATAGGAAGTAAGTCGTCGAAAACGAAATATCTGTAATGGTTCGTATAATTTAGGTTACGGGGTTGAGAGTATCCAACCTTATCAAGTTAACGCATTAATCTTCTCAATTTAAAAATTCTGATATGACAGCATGATTAGTGTTAAGTTGGCTACTGAAAATAATCTTTGAACGGTTTGTGTTAATTTGAACATTTAAGTCAATTTTGGTTAAACAAAGCGAAAACTAAAAGAACAAATGTCATTTTTGTCACTTTGCCGTTGTTGCTATATTTGACGCTTTGTTTGGAATTATTCCACCATTATTTCTCTTGTGACAAGTTGGGGAGTTGAATGGAACTACAGATGTCTTTTTTGCACGAATCCAAGTGTACCACGTTGCAACAAAGAAAATTGATTTTTCGTTCATTCCTTCTGTGCATGGTCATGATAATGGTATTAGGCACTTGACATGTGCTGATTGGTTAATTGAATAATTGAATTGTTCAACAATATTTCATCTTATGAAATAAGCTTTACACCATTTGAAAACGAGTTGTAGAATGGGGAACTTTGTATGTACATGTAAGTGCATAAATGGAAGCTGAAGTACTGTCATCCTCATGGTTGGCTTATCAGGTACATTGACAAGAATTTGCTATAATAATGAGGCTTGACGTTTGCCAGATTATCAATTGTAGCAATTCTTATCAATGAATGCATATCTGCAAGGGTGCTGATATGGTAAATCTGTTGCAAACGTGTTGAATGGCATATTCTATGAAAAACTTGGTTTTTTAATAACTATGCAATTGGATATCTTTTTGTATATACATGTACAGTGCAATTCCTTGTCTAATGTTCTACCTGATCGTCATCAACTGTCAAATCCTTACCCTAGCTCAAATATCAACTGTTGCTAACTGCAGCAACAACCCACACATGATATCTTGATAAAGTTAAAAACAGGTTCCAGCTTTGCAAAAACACATGATAGGATTATAAATTAGTTATCAAAATACAAAGCTGTTAGTGTTATAATAATTAAGGTCTAAAAGTCCCCTTTCATTTTTAATCTGCGGTTTCATCCACAGACTGTTGATGTCAGTACTTCAATGTCATTCAGATATGCGTAGTTAACAGGAATGTTTTAAACTCAACTGGTGACAAACGGTCATGCCAGGACGCTGTTTACCAGTTAATGGCCAAGAATAAATCAACTAGATTCACGCGATCTGTATATCACTCTTCAAAGATGCCATAACTCAAACCAGTGAAGGAATTTGTACTTTGAATTATTTAAATCTTAATTTTTTTGCATGCTATCAACGTCTTGGAAAATAATACAATCCATTTTAATAGATTTGCTATTGTAATAACCTATTATCTTATCTAGCTAGTGTTTGTTTTAATAGCCATCTATCTGCATATTTTGCAATTCACATTGTTGGCAAAGTATAAAATGTAAGATTCTGCAAAGGCTCTAGTGCCTCATTGTTAAATTAATAATTTGCATTACCTCCTTATAATAACAATACCTTACGCTACTGTTCTCAATGGCAATTAAACGACGCAAACATTGTGCCAAGATCTGGTATTTTAGGAAAAACAAGTGCAAGAAGTATGCCATTTGGCAATTATTCAAAACCTCTTGTATTTCTTAAACAAAAGAAATACGTTCAAGATATAATTTATGGTGTACCACTATATCGATTATAGAATATAAAGGTTGCGATTCGCGTATTTCAAGGTTATTTAATAGGCATGTATTCTATTACCAATATAAGAAACTTGACTTGAATGTGTTGAAAGATTTCGCATGGTAAGTGTAGCAGTTTTATTGATCTTAATTTGTTTTTCACAGAATGGGTACTAGAGTTTACATAGGGCGTTTGCCTTACGATGTAAGAGAAAGAGACCTTGAAAAGTTCTTCAAAGGATATGGAAGAATAAGGGAAATTCTACTAAAGAATGGGTTTGGTTTTGTGGTAAGCATTGGTGCATTAAAATGACATTTAAGATTATTAATTATGAAATGAAAAATCTTAATGAATGTTCGATCATTTTTCTTCTATTGCTCACAGGAATTCGATGACTACAGGGATGCTGATGATGCAGTATATGAATTGAATGGCAAGGAATTGTTAGGAGAAAGGTTTGTTACACATTTCTTATTGTAAATTTGCAACAGATTAGTATGGTGACCAGTTGTTAACGGTGCGGCTTTTCCAGTGTCATGTTTTTTCAAGTAGAGGGGGCAAGCTAGGAACCTTAAAACTCTGCTAGCGTTAATTTTTTTTTTTTTATAACGTTTTAAATTATTGTACATTCAAGATCAATTAGTTTTGTGATAATCACTGAAGAATTAATTTCTAATGACTTATCATGTAATTGTAGCTTAACTATTTTATTTTAATTATAAATTTGACACAAGATATTTTTAATATGCAAAGTAGGTACTGACTATTTATGCAGCATTTCTGCTGCTGCAAATCAGGATTAAAAAAGGATAAATAAGAATAACGTTATTTAAGGGCTGATATCCAATACTTATGTCTAATATAGATTAACAGAGTTTTAATTGGTTTCCTATTTGTTTTTTAAATGCAGAGCCAACAGCTACCAGTAGGTTATACTGACAGTTGTTGGAAGAATTATGGCTGCAATTGTGGCCCAAATTCTTGCCCGTAACTTAGTTTTATTTGGCCCATGAACTGTTTTGAACAGTATTTTTGTGATGGTGATGCCATTAACTTTTCCTTCTGCAAGCTTGTTCTAGCCTATTATTTGTAATTGATCCGAATTTTTATCCTTTTGTGGCGTAAATTAGACTCCATGTTAAACGTTTTGTTTTCCAAAACATAGAATGTTGTAAATTTACAATACGTTTGCATATTATATAAATATAAATAAAAAGAGCGGGCATATGTGGGGTTAACCATATTTTCCGCTTCTTTTCTTTTGACTAGAATAATAGTAGCGCGTGCCCGCGGAACAGCTCGCAGAGGGAATGGTGTTAGTGCTGTTCGTCGCCGTTCCCGTTCCAACTGGACCGAAAAGTAAGATATTGTAAAAATTACTCCTTAGCCTCACTTCTCCTACCCTGTCTTTCAGAGTGTCTGTAGAACATGCTCGCGGAAGTCCTCACGGAAGTGACCTCTGGCGGGGGAGAAGTAGTAGAGCTCCCCGTGCTCCTCCTCCGCGGAGGCGTGTGGCTCGTGACAAGTAAGAGTTGACCAGGGTTGTTTACTCGTTAGGATTATTGGTGGTGGGTAGGATGGGTGGGGAAAGCTTTGCGATGCGAGAAGTTGAGATTTTCCCGATATTTGCACATTTGGCATTCTTATTTGTGATTATTAAAGGGCATGCGGCATTTAAGGAAATTTGTTAGGTAATTCTGGGCACTTGTGGTTCCGGTGACGTTTAATGGGGTTCATTTGTTTAAATTTGAAGTGTCTGATGCAGGAGAGTTGTGGTTTGTTGATGTAATTCCATGGCAATCTCAAGAAACCCTGTTCCTGTAAGCCAAAAAAAACCATCACAATTTAAAAGCTAATGACTTTTGAGTGCGTATTTTTGGGGCAAACTGAAGTTAAGAATCTATGCAAATTTGTGACCCTATTATAGTTTTCATTTTTCTTATTTAGATTGTCTGTTAAATTTCTTTACATGTAGGTTTGCTTTGCAGACAGTTGCCCTTTCATTGCTGTCTTGTGGGTGGTTATTTGCAATATTATGCCAGGGTTTCAAGTCTCGTAAATGTGCCTCACTAAATTCCTAATTTTATCGATATTACACGCATTAATATGACGAAAATGGCTATCCTCGGTAATCAATTCAATTCTTTACCCTGCAGTCGGTACATGGCGGGGGGATCATTATATAAATTAAGTCCGACTAAGCAGTCTGGTCATAATGGACCCCAACATCACAATTTAGTTTTATTTTCTGTATTTGGGATTTTAACGAGGAGGATGAGATGGGAATTGTGGAATACCATGAAAAACCACAGTCGGTAGAGAACATTTGCAAAATGATTCGGAAGCTAATGTCCAGTTTGTTTTAATATGTCTGAAGAATATTTTTGCCATAGTAGTCAATTCATGACAATTAACTTCCAAGCAGTTAAAAAGTACATTCTTTGAATTTTGATTAAAACGTTATTATCCATTATAATAAATGTTTAAGTTGTACCAACCTCAAATAGTTTGACCAAATTCTACAAAACAAAAAAGTTTCATGTAGCCTGAACTAATTTAACATCCAAAAGTGTTTAGTTCTTTCTTTTATTTCCCTAAGCACAGTTACCGTAGATGCAAACTTTTGGATTTCATTATTCTATGAGCTTTAAATTAAAATCAAATGTTTGGTGTTCAAATGTCATTAAATTTGAAATTTGCTATTTAGGTCGAAACTAATCAACATTAATGCAACAAAATTATATACGATCGTTAGCAGAAGATGAGGCCCATGTGAAACTCGCATCAAAGCATGCATGACGTTACCCTTTTATGAAAATGAGGATTTCTCCCCAAACGAATATATAAAAACCTGCATGGAAAGTGTTGGAAATGATTTTTTGTGTTTGTGAAAATGGTTATGCTTTAAATTGTCTGAACTTGTAAAAATATCCATTAAATATGACCTAGGGCAGTTTAATTACAATAGGATTGCTAATGCATACCTAATAAAATGGTTAGTGGCCTGAAACTTAATTTTATAGATAATATGAATAGGTACATAGCAATAAAGTGGTTCTGGGGAAGATTGTTGTTAAGGAATAAGTTTTCTATAATGAGTTAGAGCTAACTTATTGGTAACATTTGAAAGTGCAACAATTCATATATTGAGTAGTTATGAAAGTTCTTTGTCTAATCTTACACAAAGTGAAAAAGTTAAAATTCAGAAAGTGCCGTTTGCCCTTTGATGTCCATTTAAAAGGAGGGGATGGAAGTGGAATGTTTTTAGTGGATGTGATGTATAGGAAACCCATAGATAAATAATCAGTTTCAATTAGAAATTTCATGATTCTGTACTCAGAATGTTGTAGAAAGTTTTTGTGCTAGCTTACATGTGTGCCCACCCCAGCCAGACACTTTTTATGCCTCTCCAGGTTGAATGGATAATTTTTATAAGCCAGCAAAATTCCTTGTCTTTTTCTAGTTACGCCAATTCTGATCATGATTCGAAGTCCAGGTTTGTCTAATAATTAATTAGTTTTGCTAACATAAGTTTTTGGAACAAGCAAATGTCCAAAATTGTTCGTCTTCTCTCATTTTGGAAAGTTGTCAAAAAGTTCCTTTCCTCTAACCTCTTGAATTTTTGGAAGTAATTGAATGGATTGCATAAAAGCTTGTGGGTTGGCTTGAAGGCAATTATGACTTCAATTTGTTGCAAGTCACTTTTGGTCTGGGCAATAAACTGTTTCTTTTAACATAATACATAACTCAAACCATTCCAAATCAATTTAATGGGCTTTGTGCAACCCAAAATAAGGACCACCTAGAACATTTTCTGCACCGTTCTGAATGCTTGTAGCATGATTATTTTCCAGTTGATTTGATTACTGGTCTATGGAGTATGAATCCAAGTTAATGCCGTGTTCTGTGCTTCTAGATATGGACCTCCCACTCGAACAGAGTATAGGCTGATTGTGGAGAACCTTTCCAGTCGCGTCAGTTGGCAGGTAAACACGTGAACAATCGCTACCACTTTTATATGTTCAGAAATTACCTTTCTCATTCTTACAGCGTTAACTCATGGGGACAGTCAAACATGAAGAGCCATATGTTTAGTTCTAAATTTTCATTGTTTGAAACTTTTGGCCTTTTATTTTGCTAAATTTATGGAAGTGTTTTTTTTCTCGATTTTAACATGTTTGTAGATTGCAGAAATATGGGGCTAAGTAATTAAGATGGGGGGTTTCGGATTCAGTAAGGGCATTTTTCTCGGCTTTGCGCTAATAAATTCTGTTTTGGAGCTGTTGCATTGCAAAGATTTCTGAAGCGAAGATGGCTGTCCCCATGTGATTGCTTCTTGGTTCGTGAATTTGTTGCTTGACATGTTCTTTTCCATGAAAGATGCCAAACTTGGCAACCCTGGTCAGTGATGACGTTTTGAGGTGTCAAATTGAGGGTGTTTGAAGTCTCAGAGGTGTCAGGCGACTGCCATTGACAGAATCTTGGGGCGGGCGAGCCGGTCTCATGAGGGGGGCAGTCCAGCCCCCGGCCTAGCGCGGCAGGGTCACGGTGGCGTTTTTGAGCGATGAGGGAGTGAAGAGCCTGTCTTTCGTGCATCTTCAAAGTAATTTCCCAGTTACAGAACCACTGGCAACCACTACTCTTGTCACGTTCTCTGGTGGTCGTTTGGTGTCTGAGCGAATCTGGCGTGTTGGCCTCCGAGCACAAATCCCGCTTGGTGACAGATCTTGTCATCCCAGCGGGACGATTCCTGCGTCGCCCCCATTGCGTCTCATCAGAGGACATCCATTCCCAATCCAAAAGTTGAGGTGCTACTTGTCTGGCTGGTCTTGAGCCGAACCATGTGAGAGGGTTAGGACAGGACAAAGTGGGCGAGTGTGAAATTGGCGATCCTACTTCCCCGCACATCCACATTCCGAATACTGGTCACTTGGGTCAATCTGGCGTTAAGCAATAAGAACTAATACCGAAGGTAATTCTGCCATCGGCTACAAACTCTTGTATATCTGCACAGTCTTTGTTTCTATAATTCAGTTGTGGCATAGTAAAGCTAGGTTTGTTGAATGTTAATGGGTGGCCTTAAAGAGCTTATCCTGAATGGGCATTTGGGTGCTTACTGATCATGGAAAATGTCCCAAAACTGATTACTAATGAATGTAGTTTATGAAAAACTAAGCAGTCCTTTATTTCTGTAATTATTTTGAACAATTTTTTAATACCAACTTCCGGTAATTTACAGTATTTAAGCATTTTATTTTCGACATCTATAATAAGATTGCCTCCGGCATAATTTGTTCTTTGATTTGAATTTCTACATAACTGGCTTTCATAGTGGTTTTAGTAAGTGCTTGTTTAACTATTTTGGGACGTTTTCTGGGCAATCCAAATGTCTTAAAAGTTCAAAATTACAATTGCTGCAGAGCAGCTGGGGAATTTTTGTTAAATCATTTTTTAAAATTAATTGTTTGATAAGTTTTGAAGATTAGAAATTTGTGAAAGGGGGTGTCCTGATCAGTAAGCACTCTTATTGTAATTTCATTTAGATTGGTCCTGTTTTTAACTTGGGTAGAAGGGAGTTTTCTGGAATGATAACATTTTTTCTGGGATTGTAAAAAGTAAGTTGAGTTTAGCAAAATTCTCCCCCCCTGAAGCGTCTTCGGAGATGTCATGGAAACGCTAAACCTTGAACCAATTCTCTTGTTTTTAGCTTATATTATATTGCTGTTGACCTGGACAAAACAGGTAAAACGTAAACCAATCGATAAATGCACAATCTTGACTGCGGAATCGTTGGCCATTAAGTCCTATTGCTACAATTTTCTTGATAGAATCGACTTGCAGTGTTAAAAGTGCTAGGGTCTTTTAGAGACAAAGCTAAATGGGCCATTTTGAAAGTTGATATTTACAGAAAACCAAATTTTATTATCTTTCGTTTTGATCTAATTATGAGATGCAAACTTTGTTTTTGTCACCTTTCCAAAATGGTCCATTATCGTGTTTTTTGAGATTGCGGTGTCATTGACTGATGTCAGCACTTCTGATAGGCAATTTAGGAAGTATTTGATGCTTAGTTTGTTCCTGCTCTTTGTTAATCCTTGTTTCTTTGATTTTCCTTTTCCTGGAAAGGATCTGAAAGATTACATGCGGCAGGCTGGTGAAGTTACATATGCTGATGCTCACAAAACCCATCGCAATGAAGGGTATGTATTGTTAATTTGATCACAAGCTTAATTGATTTAATCTGTTCAAGAAACTTAAGTCATTCTTCCAATTTTCATTTCCAGAGTTGTGGAGTTTGCCACATACACAGATATGAAAAATGCCATTGAAAAGCTTAGCGACACTGAACTAAATGGTCGCCGAATTAAGCTCATAGAAGATAAATCGAACAAGTCGTCTAGCAGGAGAAGGTAATCCTCGTTTTGAAACTTATCTGTTTGGAAGCGCACAATGGACTTTTTTTGCTGATTTCATCATAATGCCGACATGAAATGACTTATTTAATTGGTAAAAATCACCCAGAGGCATGTTCTCTTGACTTTAGACTGACACATTGAAAAGTCTCGAGTGACTCCATGACGTCCTTTTCCAAACAGCAACTAAATTCTTTAAAGCTAATTTTGTACCTACCTCTCAACAATGCCACTTGTAAAAATATCTACTATTGTTTCGTTTAGGTCACGGTCTCACTCTCGTTCGAGTCGCAGTCGAAGCCGTTCCAGATCTCCACGGTCCCGATCACGTTCCCGTTCCAGGTCTCGTTCCAGGTCGCCCAGATCAAAGTCAAGGTCCAAGTCCAAATCCAAGTCTACTTCCCGCTCTCGTTCCCCGCGCTCCCGCACCCCATCTAAATCCAAGTCTAAGTCCAAATCAAAGTCCAAGTCCCGCTCCCGCAGCCGTTCTCGCAATCGCAGCAAGTCTCGCTCTGCGAGTCGAGGCAAGAGTCTAGAGAAGCGCAAGTCGATTTCCCGTTCACCGGACAAGTCCGTCAAGTCTGAAAAGCGCTCGCCTGACAAGGACTCCAAGGATGAATGAGGTGAATGGGCGATTGCGCTGCTGCATTGCCTGCACAAAGATCATGGAATTACAATGTCATGTTTTTCGATAATTTTTACAGCGCAGTTTGCGCTGTTAATGCCTATGGCTTGTACGTTCCAGTCCTCTTTATCAGAAGTTTGGTGTCCATTGTGACAGTTTTCCGTCACTAAAAGTTGAGTGACCCAAAGGTAAAATTATGACAGTTTTTGAAATAAAAACTGGTAGTTTGGGTTTTAATTATCCGCATTCAAGCTATTGCAGCCACTTTTTGTTTGTTCCTTCCAAATTCCTTTGTGCTACAGTCGCGTAATCTTGCTTGCATCTCCCCACATATTGTTCATCTTTTTATATCTAGCCATTTTCATTGCTATTAGGTTTAAACAGTAGTTTCATCCTCAATTTAATCTCGCTGCAAGTTATCCAATGTTGTGTATTATCAACAATTAGATGTATCATGCTTAGTTGTCCTTTAAGCATCAGATTTTTATTTCGAGGGTAGGAATTTTTACATGAGATAAAATTTCGAGCTTTTCCATGTACCCCTCAATTATGGCTGTTGGCGCCGTGAGTTTGCTGTGACACATATTGAAGACTTGTATTAATACAGATTGCCAGTGGTAAATAAACTTCAACATTCATACTGTTGTATCGATATTCTTTTTCTGTCAAATAATTGAATTGTCTTTTCTGAAGGCAGCATCTAAGCAATTGATATTGATTTTAAAAAACAATAGGAACTTAATATTTTCCAGTATGTCCTGTTTGGGGGTGTAACGCCAGCAACAAGTCTTATATCCCAAGTATATTGACAAAGCTTATAATATGATAACTGAATTTCGTATAGCTAGTTAACTCTGGTATATCTTCGAGTTGGTTTCAAGTAAACCTTATGATAAAGCTGCCTGGAGTATTCCTGTAATATAATGTGGTGTAAAATCTGAACTTTTCGCCGTTTTTAGAAGTTATGGTTGAGCATTGCGATCTAGGTGTTCATCTGTTGTGGTCGCTAATGGCGCATTCGATCGCCTTACTCTAGAGCAGCTCTAGAGCAGAGCTGTTCCTATTGAAGGTAGCAGACTGTGCGTCTTTTTCACCTGGAGTATCCTAAATGACGTCATCCGTGTTCTTGGCGGTCGAACAGCGTG
>JAQGAO010008186.1:0-10585 GCA_034697705.1 Ommatoiulus sabulosus | reverse complement strand
TAAATCCTTATCGAACAATAAATAGCAAATTCTATTTGAAGCTGATTCCTTCTTACATTTTATATTTTACATTTCTAGACGTATTGAGAATTAATACTAAAATCATACAATTTAAAAAAGCAAAAAAATAAAAACTAGTGTCCGTTATGGATCATTGCTAAAACTTGGAAATTCTCTCAGGTCAGAATTCTTCCATTCAATCCAATTATTTCCCTAAATGTAAATTATTTGGAAGATTTAATTTAAACAGAAAAATTGAACCAGAAAGATGCCGCATATTACTGGCCAATGTCAATTTCATAACTAGTGTACACGTGTATACTGTACGTGCAGCTTTCTCATTCGTTTCCTTTCCATGCCTGAATTGCGGATAACGTTGAAAAAAATTCGAAAAACGAGTTTAAATGGTCGAAAACATCTTTAAAGTTTAAAGAAATGCATTAACCTTTGCTTACCAGCTGTTCGGGAGCTGCACACTCAATGCACCATGTACCATGTTTTAAAAATACCGAATATGGAGGATAAAGCCATACATAGCCCCTAAAAGCACCTTAATTATGGCGCTTTAGCTAAATACGGCTCAATTCAAATACATGTATGCAGTGTGGGGCAAAAATCCATTCCCTTTTAGTGTTATTGCTTTGCATATCAAATACATGGGTTATGCTTTTAGAATGCATTTTTTTGTAATTTTTAACTGCATTTTTGACCTCTTAAACTCGTTTATCGCTGTACTTTTAACGTTTTTGGGAATCTAGGAGTCGAGACGAATCGAGTGAGCCTTAAAACGAACAATTTGAAGAACATGAATGAACATGAACCTTTTTTTGGTCCAAAACAAAAATGTTTTCCAATTTGATCGATTTTGGGCTCGTTCGATTCGTCTCGACGAATCAAATCCGTAAAGCGTTGTAAACACGGCGTAAAACGATTTGAAGGTCTCGAAAAATGGTTTTGAAAACATATTTTATGTAAATTGAACTTCCATTTACGGCACTTTAAACTCGTTTTACGCCATTTTTTCAAACTCTTTCGGTATATTGGCGTCGAGACGAATCGAATGAGCCTAAAATCGATTAAATCGGACAACTTTTGATTTTTTGGAAAAAAAATTATTAGTTCCAATTTTCTCGATTTTGGTCTCATTCGATTCCTTTTGACACCTGGACTGCGGATAAAGTTGAAAAAAACGTGAAAAAACGAGATTGTATTAGCCTTTGAATACTGGCTGTTCGGGAGCTGTTCACATGCGGTCCACCTTGCTTTATTGTCAAAGCATATAAAATACATTATGTTATGCTTTAAAGTTTAAATGCATTTTTTTGTACATTTAAAATGCATCTTTGACCTCATATACTCGTTTTTTGCTTTCAACGGTTTTTTTTGATTCGGTCGTAAAACGAATTTAAAGCAGGTCGAAAATGCCTTTTAAATTAAAAGAAAAAGGGTAACCATTGAATAACAACTGTTTAGGAGCTGCGTACAATGTGCAATTGCACATGCTGTCCGATGTTTCAAAAATACCGCCTTATGAAAAGGGTAGAGCCATCCAATAAAACTGGCAAAGCCCCTGAAAGCGCTTGTTTAAAATTTACGATTACGGCGCATTAACTGAAGACATCTTTTACATATCGGACATAAAAGCATACTGTGATAAAAGATTAGCTGGTATATACGGAAGCACCAAGAGGACAACAGAATAGTTTAGCTTCGAGTGAAAACTGGTGAAAACTAAAATCGTATAATATATTCGTATATATTCGTATACTGTGGTACATGTATTCGGTTTCACGTGGCTTGAGTTCCAACAGTTCCAATGATATATTTCCGGTGGCGCTGCGAACGCAAATGATTGACCATTAAAAAAATGGCAGCCGTTGCAGTGACGAATCCTTCGACTCTTTTACCACTCGGTTTGTATTTTTCTTCTCAATCATTTAATAGTATTATTCTTGACAGATTTCTCTAATTCGGGATCACTTTACCTCGCTTAGAGTTGGTGGATAAATGCATAGGATCGCGAATTCATATTGTCATGAAGAATGACAAAGAAGTTGTCGGCACTCTGCTGGGATTTGATGATTTTGTCAGTATCCTTTTTAAGTTGCATGTGTTCATCAGTTTGCTCAGCACTAAACATTCAATGCAATTTTTTTATGAGACGTTTATGGACGGACTCCTTAACGAATCTTTAAGATATGGTGCTTGAAGATGTAACCGAATAGTAAGTAACGAACTTTGGATATTGTACTACAGGGAAGGTGTCTACGAGCGGGAAAAACAAATCAAATTAAGTCTCCCTGTCCGGCCGGACATACTGAGGGACTCAGCGGCGATGAACTCGCGTTGTTACATTGTATAATAGAACAGAGCGTCGAATTCAAAAAAAGTATGTATTCGGCGCTCTCATTGCATGCGGTGAAAAGAACATTGTAATCAATGGCGATCGAGGAATGCCCTCAGCTGACGGTTCTCAATGCATTTGCTCAATGCGATGTCTGCTTTAGTATAAAATCCTCAGTATGTGCTTAGCCTTAGATTTCAATGACCGTGGTCATGCAGGAAACTTTCCCAGTTTTGTCTTAATTAAACGCTGTTAATCTACTTAATTTAATTGGTAGCTAGTACAAGATAACGATTAGTTTGACGTTTGGCATCTATCATGTAAAAGAGCGAAATGTCTTTGATAGGCTCACTTGAGTGTTTCTCTCCCTTGACAGTGAAAGTACAACTGAAGGTAGACGAGTGACCAAGCTTGATCAGATTCTCTTAAATGGAAATAACATAACCATGGTAAGGGGATACTGTTTTGGTGAATTGTATAAGCGCTTGTATTAATTAATGATTGAAAAAATTATTTTCATTGTAGCTAATTCCTGGTGGAGAAATACCAGATGTTTAAAACGACCATGGATTTTGTATTATTTTTTTTAGTTAAATTTAATTAATAAAAACATTTTGAAGCATATGACTCAATTCAAATTCATTCCTGTTCAGTGAAAATAAAAAAGGTCATCACAAAGGTATTTCAAACTTATAAGCAACACTTAGAACTTATGAAAAAACAATCTCATAAATTTATGCAAGAATTAAATGCCCTTCATTTTAAATGAGGTTAAGTCTACATTTCTTGCAACTGCAGAACCCTTTGAACGACATCATCCATGGTTGGCCTGAGATTACAATCGCCAAGCCATAGTTTACAATAAAGATTCATGTAACCCAAATTACGACAGTCACTCGTTAAGGGATTTGTAGGACGAACGCCACAGGATACTACCTATATGGAAGTTTACTAATTCAGACAATAGGTCACTGCACTGCATTTTGAAGAAGCGCAAGGGTGATAAGATTTGAAAATAAAACTTAAGACGTCAATAATTGTCAAAGAGAAAACACTTCGGTGATTTGGATTTTTAAAGCAAAGTTTTCAAATCTAATCGCTTTCGAATTGACAGAACTAGTTTATTTACATTACCTTATAAATAATGGTATGAGGATCCCAACCACTAAACGGTTTTTCACGAGTTAGAATTTGCCACATGGTAATACCTAGAGAATACACATCAGCTTTTAAGTTTGGAATGCCTCGACAAAGTAGCTCTGGTGCCTTGTATGCAATAGTTCCTCCAAGAAAATGCCAATCTTCCTTTGCAAGAGACTGGGTATAGAAGAAAGTTATCCCATTAGCCTCATGTTAGTGTAAATATTAATATACCTGACTATAAAGTACATATTTAAGTTATTAAAATCAATATGGTTGTAATCGTGTAATTAAAAACATCCCCTCATCTTCCAAAGTAATTTCCCTTACCTTATCTAATTGTTTGCTGCACCCAAAATCTCCTAATTTACACAGGTCATTATTGTCCACTATCACATTGGCAGGTTTGACATCAAGATGAGCAAGACATTTGTGATGACACCACTGAAGAGCACTTGCCAATTGTGCGACAAATCTACAATTTGATAATAAAGACAGTGTTCATAATACTTAAGAGTTCGATGTTATAATGAATTTTTTGCTCCAATTTGGCATTACCAGTTTTAGTTAAGTACGTGGTAAAACATTCTTTAAAAATGGGTACTTAACCAGAGTATTTTATATTTGATAAGAATTCATTCTTGGTATCAAATAAGTGCAATTATCACCTACAGATTTTGAAATTTGTAAAAAAGCTTGTCCTCTACTATCGCAATAATATGTATTCCTTCTCAAACACCATTCGTTCGATATATTGTTATTTAAGGCACTGACAAGAACAAGTGTATCATTGCAGATAATGAAAAGCCAACGAATTTTCAATGTAGATAAAAGTATTTCCTCTAAGTTAGAATGCCAATTTGCTACGCACAAATGGAACAAGTTTGTAAAGTAGGAACTACACACTTTAATCGGCGTTGATGACCAATAACTTCTGACGCACTTTCTAAAACCTGTGCCAAATGCCGCATTCCAGCAAACTCCATGATTATGAGAGCGTGTTGTTCTTCACCCCCAAAAACGCCAAACGTCTTAACTACATTTGGATGATCATGCAGACAAATTGCATTTTCCTCATTCTGAATTGAGATCTCGATAGAGCGGCGCCTTTTTTGATTCCTCTTGTTGATGACTTTTATGGCTACTTGCTTGCCTATAGTGATGTAAAAAATAAGTAATTCTGAATAAAAACCCATCATCGTATTCTTCTCATTTTCCAAATACTACTTTGCGGAATTTTTCCCAGGTAGAATGTAGCAGCAGAATTTTTCAAAAGGAGGCCTTGAATTGCCAAATGGCATAATCTCGTGGGACATTGTTTTGCTGTTTAAGGATTGCAACCAACCTTGAATTTTTGCGGTCATGTAGTCTTATTATGCTGCAGATTCATTTTTTGTATAAAATGTACGATGCCGAACAATTTCAAAAACAATATCTATAGATAAGGAAGTCGCGAGAGCAACGGATTGTGCAACTCGATTCAGTGCAAGATGCTTAATTCATCCAATTTCATGCAATTTTTAAGTAATTATTTGTCTCCCATTTCTATTTTCAAAAATAAATTGTGGGTAAATTAACCGTAGATTACAATGTGATCTCTACAAAATTAATTTGTATGAATTGGAATAAAAATTCTGAAGACAATTGATATATGCATTACATGGGAAGTGAGCTCGAGTTTGCTGCAACATGGACAAGAAAGTGCGATTAACACATTTTCACATCATTAGCATTATGTAACAAATTTTAAAACTGAACAAATTTAAACATTTACCTTTACTGTCAGCTAGGACCACAATGCCAAACCCACCCCGTCCCAAGATGTGGGGCTTGCTGTGAAAACCATCGATTCCTCTGTGAAAAACGTCGCTTTTAATGGGAGTGTCAAAGTTCACGGCATCGCTAAGACAAGAAGAGTCTTCTTGGTATCGTGAGGCTTCAGGAGTAAAGAAATTTTCAGAGATGTCGGTGGCACATTCAAAGTGCTTATCTAGTGCTAGGTCGGAAACTGATTTTATAAACACTCCACCTCCGCTCTGCTTGCACTTAAGATTCGTTGGCCGCTCCTCCGATGTATTGATTCTTAAATTTGAAATGTTCTTCAGCGCTTGCTTATGTGCTACCGAACTGCTTAATCTGTCTTTTATGGGTTTTGTAAATTGTATTGCTTTTGGAGTTGACATTGGGGAGATTGTTAATGGCGACTTTTGCCTTACATTTTCATCGAGTTTTACTTTCTTGCACATTTTGCAGCGATGAGGTGAGAGATATTTATCCTCATCTTCTGCAGTTAAAAGCAAGGGTTTCCAGTTTTTGAATTTATTCGTCGATGAAGGACCACTCGAGGGCAAACTAGAAAATGAGACGGGTGTCGTCAGGTTACAATTTTCGCAAAAATTTCTGCCAGATATTGGTTTTGGACTGTGCACTATTTGGAAATCCGATTACCTTCTCTTTATCTTGCTTTTGGTCAATGATTCGATCACCATGCTGCAAGGAGTAGTGCTGTTGCCAAAGAGCCGCATTCTGTTCAACGAGAGCAAAAAGCAGACGTGATCGGTTTGAATGAATCTATAAAAACGACATTTGACCTCTTCTAGACCACCGAAAGCTAAGCTTTATCACGAATCTAATGGTTGCAGATAATTTACAAATTGTTCGAATGTGGTATCAATAAATCCTGGACCGTTCCTTGAAATACATGAATAGAGATATACAGTATATACAAATGTTGCATTTTTTGTAATTTTAATAATTTGAGTTGGCCACTCAAACATTGATCTCACTCCCTCCACCGAGATTGTTAATTACCATGGCCACTTTCAGTGTTTAAATGTTGACGCCATTAACACAACCAATAAAAATGTATAGCACAATCACAGTGGTACAATTCACAATACCGTGGCGATTTGGATGGAGTTACTGGTGGAATTTTCAAATTGAACCTCCTCGGTGATGAACAACTTTTCGCCAATTTCTCAGAAATATTTCTTGTTGAACACATCTTGTGGCGACTAAGTCGTAACCAAACACGTAGAGTATATTTAGAAAAATCTTATTAGGTGACAAAAAGCTTCAAAACGAACTTCTGGAAATTGGCAAATTCAGGCCACAGTATCAGGCCAATCGAAAAATTTACAATTGTATAATTAAAGGTAATTTGCTCGCAGCCAATTATATTCACGCTTTGCGACGAACTACTTTGCATTTAAACTTGAATGTTGACCGCACGACCTTGAAGGTATTAACATGTTTAGGTATAATGGCAAGGAAATATTTCCCGCTTCCTTCCGAGAAATAACAAAATACTTTGCCAATAGAATCCACCGGTTAGCTGAAGCATACTGTATTTTCAAAACCAATTAATGCAATATTTTTTTTGTACTAGACTTTACGACTGCAAAAAATATCATTAATGAAGATTATCCGAGTACCCCTAATGTTTATAATTGAAAAACAAATGCGTTTATTGTCACGCTTTACCTGGTAAAAACAATAGTTTATCCTTATCAAACTTTAGACATAGGCTACAGTAGTCGTTTATTTATGGCCGGTCGAGGCATTCACGCCTAATGTAATGTAGCTGAATACAATTTTTGAAAGAATTTTGCAAAAGAAAAACAGCACTATTAACAAACATTTTTTATTTGTTTGCTATCAGTTTTAGATACACCAAGTGTACTACATGTATACAATTACCGAACATTTTATAGATGTACATCTAACAGTCCCATTTTTATTGATTCTTTGGATTTTGACTGCCAAATTCGAATAATAATGTATAAGACTTAACACATGTTCTATAATTTCAATACTATTAATACTTGCTCAGTATTTATGCATGGAGAACTGCATGTGGTCTTCTAACGAACTACAGTCATATCACAAAACAAGAATTACAGGTAAAACTGGGTCACACTAGAGGTTTTTACCTTCATAACAAATTAACAATTAACCGTCTATTGTTGATTATTGTGTTTGATTTAACATCCTAAAATGTACATGTAAAATTAGGATTATTTTCAGAAGTTGTTAACGTTATCAAAAGATCAAAAGATGTTGGATTTTGTCCGGTGCTTTAAATCACGAGCGCTTTCACACTTGTATAATTTTCTTCTGTGAGTACTCAGTATATACATGTACGTACAACGAGTAAATTGAGTTTATCAACTGAAGATTATGAGGAATTACAGTATGTACAGTACCGAATGAGTAGACATAACACCATGTAACACAATTTATCATTCGAGTTTTTAAAATCTTATGATTGAAAAAATGTTAATAAATAATTATATCTCAAAATAAACACGCAAAGAGTCTCAGTGACCTTAAAATTATTCATACCACCAACAAAACAATGTCTTTTTTAAGTTACACAAATTTATCATCGTTTTTCACCAAATTGATTTTACACTTTTCAGTTTTGTAGCTAGCAGCAAATGCTCTAGTGTGAATCAGCAGTACAAAACACAATATACAGTATAAGGATAAACCATTTCAGATAACATTTGAACAGGGTTGTATTAGCAGCTGTAAATATCCCAGTTAATATATATTATTAATACACAGAGAGCACTGACACATGATATCTCATGGGAAGACTAGTCTCAATAATGGGATGTCCATCATTTTTGTTTTGTGGTCCCTAGAATAGTTCGTAACGCAAGTGATATTAAATTTTGCACACAAAAGTGGCTTGAAAATCACATTTTCATACTAAACTGCTAAAAATCAAAAGAATACTATTCTTTTCTCAAAATTCCATTGAGGCAATAGTGGCTATTACACTCGCTATTCAGAAAATAAGATATTTTCATAATTAGGCACATAAAACACGTGATAGTTGTTTATAATGGAAGCACCAGATATTGGTCTTGTTTGTATAATAATTAACTGACATCAATTAACTAAGCAATTATGGATTACGACCACGAGAGCAACAATTAACACTCCCAAGGCGCATTGCAGAAATGACGTCACGCAATTCTGACAGTTAGTTATTCCTACTACTTTTCCAAATAGATCATCGTAGTGGCAGCGCCGCGTTGCTATCTTGTGACCTTCCCTACAAATATAGGTCAGTGTTAATGTGCGTGTTTCACGGTGTTTGTTTACATATTCCTAACGTAAATCGCATTGCACATATATAAACAAACGCGCGCATAAACACTGACCTATATTTGTCGGGAACGTTACATGACAGCAACGCAGCGTTGCCATAAGGCGTGACGTCATGCGAGAGCAGCACCTAAGCATCCTTTTTATAAAATCCAACTAACCCAAAACACGTGTTCTTGTATTAATGAAAATGGAAAAACTGATCGCGTGACAGTACGTCGAATTGACAAAATGATTAAACAGCGATAAGTTATAATCTCTACAAGAAAATAAAATTATCTCCACCACAGATTGCGTGCTACAAAGTGTAACATACCATCCTAAATTCCTACATTTACATAATTAAAATATTGCATGCAAAAAAACTTTAAAGTAAGATGCGTAAATAGGCACGTTACTTATTTGTATGAATTGTTGAGAACAATGCAAATATGATATTTCAGAACAGATCGAGCGAAGTAGACAAAACTACGTAGGTCAAATATTATGAAACGTCAAGGCAGTATCAGCTACTAAACAGTTATTCGATTAACTATCCCACGCATGCAATAACTCATCTAAGGGGAACGCCAAAGAAGGATGGGGGTAGTTCCGAAAATTGACGCCTTGTAAAGTTCTACTTTGTCCGCAAATCCGGAAATTGCAAGCAAGGACGCATTCGACTTTTGAATTTTAGCGCCAAATCCGCCATTGTTAACTACTTGAAGTTGTTATGCCCGCTAGATGGCAGACCCAGTCGCACAGTGGCAGATTTGACGCTAAAATTCGAAAATCGAATGCTTTGTCCGGATTTGCGGACCAAGTAGAACTTTAAACAAAACTGTTTTCACAGTATACGGAATACTTTTTTGTGCCAGAGCAGCCAGAGAAGACGTCGCCGAGGTAGAATACGTTTCCTTTATTTTATTCTCCATTTCTAGAATAAGTTCTGGTCGATCTCCATTTCACCGTTGAATGTATAAGGCGTAGATAATTTTCGGAACTACTCCCACCTTTCTTGGCAGTCCCCCTTAAAATGTTTTAATATCTCGCTACTTATTCTAATGATAAAAATGGCAACTATCTTTAATACAATGATCACGACGAAAATTCCCCCTCCCCTCTTATAATTGTTCAAATTCAGGTTTAGGGTTTTTTTCCATAATCCAAGTGCAGGTCAATGTGCCACGTCTGCGGGGCGAGCCTCAGTCTATGGGTATGAAAATGAGTTATTATTCATTAACATTAGCAAATAAGGGGTAATTAATTGAAAAATTATATCGTAAACCTGCTAACGTAATAAGATCCCTTAGCAGACTGATTTATGGGTGAAAAAAGTCACACCATAAGCTGTGAAACAAATTTAAACTAGATCATCTAATTACACTTCAAAGTTCAGCCCACTGCACAGACTGGGATTATTACGGTTATTAAGATGTTTAGGAGACTAAGGAGACAAAAGGATTATCCCCGTCGAAAACCTGCTAATCCGCAGAATTAACTGAACTGATGTTGCTACAATCGGTCACAACACTACCATAAATAATTCTTTCAGATAACGCCGCATTTTAAACGTTATCAAACATCACAGTTATGAGTTTTAGCCAACTTCTGAAAAACATATAACATGCTTTCAGTTTAGGAGCACTGATAATGCGAATTTAAGCGAGTCCAGAAATTGCCAATGCTTTAGACATGCAACCCGCTACGTTCTCATTTCGATTTCCCTAGTAACCCCATCACACGATTTAACGATCTTTTGGTGTCAGAAGGTCATATTCGATTGATCATAAATGACGAACGTTCCACTACTGTATAAAATTTTGAGGGACCGACCTTTCATCGTTGCTCTTTCAAAATATATCCTGATGAAAAGCAAATTCACAAATAAAAATAAAATCTAAATAAAATAGTCTTATGTTCGCAATCCTTCATCACCTCTTTTGCATAGCACAACAGGATTCGTGCGTAATAATTTGTAATGAAGCAGGGGGGGGGGGGGGG
>JAQGAO010008185.1:0-10585 GCA_034697705.1 Ommatoiulus sabulosus | reverse complement strand
CAAAATCCGCAGACCTAGCACATGGATGACCTTGAACGTGACATTCAAGGTCACAGGGAATATGGTTTCCGGATAGCGCATGAAGAACTCTTAAAGTACTTGAAAGAATTATCTTCGTACCTGTTGCCATTTTAAAGATATAATTTTTTTTCTTTGGGACGTGACTTTAGGAATCACCCTGTATATATATACATGTTTTCCAGATTGCTCATGTGGTAATGACAACGTGTTCAGTTATTACTCCAGTATCGAAACTAACATGAACAACTGGGCATATATAGCTAAATGGTTGGTTACCTTTGATAGACAAATCAATGGCAGGCTTTAATCGCCGATTAGCCAAATGTGAGTTTGGTGCAACGCGCTTGACGTACAGCGTGTGTCCAAGGGACAACCGAGACGTGGCGAAATGAAAAATAAACGCGAATGATATGAACGAGATTTCGAAGGGGGAAGAAGGCGAAAAAAAGCAATTCAAAAAATAGCAATGGTCATTTTTTTTCCGGATGGCGATTTTTATTAGTTTACCATTCGGCCAAATCTATTTATTATTTAATGAATCGGACACGTAGTTTCAACGTTTCGTTATGAAGGGAGGGGAGGAAAAAGCAGGCCATCAAATTCTTGCAAGAAAAAAAAGTTTTTTTCCGTTAAAATGACCACCGCACCGGACTTATACATAATGCATTTCGGATGTGCGTACCGCATAAGTCAATGGGAAAACTCGATGGAGGGGGACGGTGGGTGGACACCGTCCACGTAAGCTAAATAAGAGTTTTCGACCGGTGGCCATTATTTAAGAGCCAGCTGGCCGAGCAATTACACCGGCTCCAAAATGACCAATTCTTTTCAAACTGATGGACATTTTACTTCCAGTAAATTTGAGCCCGGCGCTAATATAACTTCAGGGTTTCGCGCGAAAAAGGCCAATGGTCATCGCGCGAAAGCAGGCGAGGCGTCCGTCCGAGAGGGGAAAGAGGGTGGACCGACTAAGTTGCCCAGCGACCAATCAAACACGTGGCCAGCTATCGGCGCAATCAGTGTCGTAATGACCAGTAATCGGACGGCCAGGATTTACTGGCCACTGGTCAATTCATCCGTGAAAACAAGACGACTTTTACGGGGAAATATCGCCGAAATCAAACGAAAAAAAGAACCTGGGGAGATTTACACATTTCGACGTAATGCGCGCTCTATCCAAATTGGCCATCAATTTCCAGGAATACATTAGGGCTTGTCCAAAAGTAGCTTGACAACTGCATGCGGCGAAGCCCTGGAAAGGTTTGCGGCAGTTTTTACACCGATACATATGATCCTCGTGCACAATTTCATCAACGGCACAGTTGTACATTTTTTTAAAAAAAAATTCGTCAGTATTTTCTAAAGAAGTTTCGGCTTCTTTTTTTTTATTTTATTTCTTACAAAATAATGTCATTTCTTTTGGGGAAAAAAATCGTCATTGATACATAGCGCACAAGAATAAAATGCATCGTTTTCGGAAAAAACCATTATGTTTTGGGAAATTCTGTGTCTCAAAAAAATCGTCATTACTTTTTCAATAAAACTTATGCATTGCACTTAAATGGATTCGTTTATTTTAGCATTATGTACAAAGAAGAACCACCAATGTACAAAGAAGAACCTCGATATATACCAACCTTAATTGACGTGGGGACATTAGAGGTACTCAGGCAGAGGCATTACGAATCGAAGTTTGACAGCCGTGAAGGAACGTGTGCAAAATGAACACGCTAATTGGTTTAAAAAACTCACTCAAGGTTATCGTTGCTTTTATACCAATGAATGGATTACTTTTGCACACGAGACTGCACGTCTGCCAAAGTACGATTCGTAAAGCTTCGATCCGAGTTCCGCTACACGGAAGAGCGAATGTGCCTCGAGGCTATACCGCGAGCATTAGCGAGTCCCTTTTCGGCCTCTCCTCGGCCCGTGTCCAGCGCTCGAGGAGCATGGACGAAGTCTCGGCAAAGGAAACCGTGTAAAGTGGCCGTGAATCCGTCGCCATAAATTGCGGTGGATTTCGGATGGACGCGTCCCGCCACATAAAAAGACGCGAAATCAGATGAAAGCAAAGTGAGTGGAAAAACAAAGGGAGGAACTTTCCGCGTATTACACCGAAGAGGATAACGCGTTTTATCTGAGAAAAAGGCGAGAACCGAATTTGTTCGCGCATAATAATATCCGCCCATACACGTCGTATATACATATCACGAGGAAACGGGCCTAGTCGAGCACATCTTATGCTCAAACTCAAATCTTGAGACAAAAACGCGAATGGCTAGTGCTCGTAAAATAGAATCTGGAAAGACCGCCCTTAATTCGCACCATGCATCGGGCCAAAATACGCCAAATTGTTCGACGTGAGCAAAATTCCGCGCTCCGAACGATGAAATGCGCAGGAAGTGGCATTTGCTATATAGTTACGGGTTGAAGCGTGAGCATGTACTCCAAACCGACCAAATACATTGTGGATATAAAAGCGTATATGTGCATGCAGTATTATGTCAACATGGCGGTGGTTTAGGCTCGGTGTGTTGAAGCAAATGCTCCCGATGCATCAACCCCATCATCGCAGTGAAATGTACAAATTCAGTCACATCCTTGCAAACTATATATACTGTACATGTACTGCATTTGTTAGTGATTACAAGTTTTTCAACGTATACGCCATCTCATTGAAATGTTGGAATCAGTCTAAACTAGAGCATTTGCAAGTATAACCGGAGAATAACAGGGACTCTTATTCAAATTCTGATTTCTTAGAGTATTTGCAAGCTCCTTGTGTGCCCAACAGCCATGCACAGGCTTTGGGTGAAATGCTATTAAACGCATTCTTATACTGCTGCCGATTAGAAACGTAGCACGAGCATTTGCTCCTGAAATTATGACTTCTGAGTAAAAACGAACAGGGTGGCCACAGGTCGGGGAAGTCAGGGGAAAAAATCGTGGTCAGGGAAATCATGGAAATGTCAGGGAAATTTGTGAGTGGTCAGGGAAATTTTCCCAAATAAAAGCAAAATGCTATCCCTGCACTCAGTCTGCTAGCAGCTCCATCCCCAATCCTCTTCAATCCACCCTAGAATTCTTCAGCTAGACTGTATCAAAATCTAGTGTTTTGCCAAGCTTCTCATTGCAATTGTTATTTTTTTTTATTATGACAAAAAAATTGATATGGATTAACGAGTAAGTTTTGGTCAGGGAATTTTTGATTTTAGTCAGGGAAAAGTCATGGAAAAGTCAGGGGAAATTGAAAATGAAAATTGTGTGGCCACCCTGAAGAAAGTTCTCAACTTTACATGTAACCACATTTTTTTTATGTTTTCCTCACATTCAAGTCAATGCTCCGGCTGATGCAAGTCGGATGCATACTTTTGGTCCTCCTTTTGGCATGAGATTAGATGATGGAATAATCTTCTTTAAAATAGTTCAGATTTGTTACAAACTCAATTTAGCAATGATGCATAAAGTCGATCGCAACTGACATTATGACATATATATAGGAGCCACATTCTCCTGAAATTGGGCGAGACCCCCCTACCGTATGGCATTTATTTGCTGACTGTAGGGTACTGAGTTGAATTGAATGTAAAGACAATTTCAACTATACATGTACTATAGCTATAGCTATACAAATAAATATGGGAAATGCCCCGGACAAAAAAGCAGCCCATGCGCATTTAATGACCATTCGGCATCGCTTTTGAGATCATAGTGAACATAGTGAATGTTCAATTTTTCATCTTAACAACTGAGTTGAATTGTTGAATACGGTATTTTGCTGAAAATCCAGGAAATGCTTACTGCATGCATCTAAATAAACCGCGAAGGTGTTCAAGATTCCCCCTAAAACTTCAGAACGTTAACAACCTTAATTTATAATAAATGAAACTTGTCTGAACTCTGCTGATGCGATTTCTAATTTGATGAATCGTCAGATATATATTTTACTGCTTGGGTGAAATATACAGCATAAGAAACTCGCATCTAAGTGAACGTTGACACTCCGAAATTGACGAATGAAATGTTCAGGGTTATTACGGTTTCCCCCCCTCCCCCCCCTCACACACACACACAATTTAGAGTAGGGTGCGTCTGTATTTTCGACATATTATACGAACACGTACATACTGTAATGTGAAAGAAACGTCGATTATTATTAAAAAACATTGAATTGAAGGATTCAGAACATAATGGCGTATACTGTATATTTCGCAACCAGGGCGGTTTGCGATGGAATAAGATCGAGTAAACAAAAGGATTACTTTAAAATATAAATAAAATACGAAAGGATCAAGGAAATTACAACATGCTGCAGGGTTTTTTGTGGGTTTTTTTTATGAAAAACGTAACAAAAAAACTTTGGCTTCCATTGTTCAGTATTGAAATATTTCAATTTATTTCCGCACTAATCTCGTTTGCACCAAGCGGCATCCATAAAGGACGTCCCGCAATGGGAGGGGGGGGGGAGAAATGGGTATGTGGAAATGGGACACAGACGGACAGAGGGGGGAGGGGTTCAAGGAAAGTGGACGTCCGGATGTTAACTTGTGCTTAAACTGCATCAGTTTTAGATGATAAATTGATTCAGTGGTTTTAGTTTGCTAGTCAATTTATATGCAACTTTGATGATCCCTGAGAAAAATCCCTGAAAGCATGCATCAAAACTAAACATGCTCTTAATAGAACACAAGGAAATCATTGTGTGACAACTGCAGATATTAAGGCAACCAAACCTCAGCCGAAAGCATTCATGTTAACAATTAAAAGTATGGATGTTTGGTTAAAATCAGATTATGAAACTTTGTATAGGTAATTCACTTAATCAAATTTTGTTTTGTCTGTTTTAATTACAGTTCTAATATTATGTAGGTCTGTGGTTCACCTTATTCATTTTATTTCATCTGTTTAAATTAATGCTATAATATTCTGTATTCATGTATAGGTCTGTGGTTCACTAATGGCAATATTTTCAATGTAAAAATTTATAAGGAACATGTTAAAAATTGCTTACGTAATCAACAAGCTGTTTTCAAAATTGGACGGGAGATGTGGGGGAGTTACATAAACAGGACAAGGGGGGAGTTCTAACAACGTGGAAAAATACATGCAGGACGCGTCCTTTATGGATAATCTCCAAACTGATGTGTAAAATCCGATCACTAACTGACATAACGAAATTTAGTTATATCAAGCAGGAAATAGCTACATCATAACTCAATTTTTCAAAGGTATTTTTTTTAATTAGATACATGTACATCAAAATATTATATTGCAGTAAACTCAAGTATCTGGAATCGGATTAGCGGGCTGAGTCGACACACTATAGGTATACTCAGCAGCTTTATAAACGTTAAACACAGCGATGGCCGTGAGTAAACTTTTAAAAACAGTGTGTCGATTATCCGGAGAACCTCATTTCCCAATCTATCCGGATGCGGGTCAACTTCACATTAACGTTTGGCAGTTCCTGCCATTGAGCGCTATAACGAAATTTAGCCATACATATATGGTAATATTTTCAATGTAAAAATGTATAAGGAACATGTTAAAAATTGCTTACGTAATCAACAAGCTGTTTTCAAAATTGGACGGGAGATGTGGGGGGAGTTACAGAAACAGGACAAGGGGGAGGTGGGTCCGTCCATAACATGTTCCTTATAAATTTTTACATTGAAAATATTGCCATATATATATATATATATATATATGGCTAAATTTCGTTATAGCGCTCAATGGCAGGAACTGCCAAACGTTAATGTGAAGTTGACTCGCATCCGGATAGGTTGGGACATGTCAACATATACATTTTCTTTCTTTCAGTGCTTCTTTTCTATCCATCACATAGCCATTTCGTCACCCCAGGTCATACAGTACATCCGCACTTCGTTATATCCGATACACGCGAACTGCGACATAACTTCGTAACAACATTTGGAGCAATCCGCTCGCAGTTAGGCTTAGGTCACGTGGCTCCCAAAAGCGAACCACGCCAGGAAGCTAATCAAGCAGATAGGCTGGGGCGTTAATGTTTAATGAAGATTAAATAAATGCTTCCCATATTAATTTCATTAATACAATTTAATTAAAACGGCATTAAACCGAGCTTTACGTAATTTCCCCGATGGATTCGGTGCGGGATTTTTTTTTATCGTGAATCACAACCTGCATATTTAAACAAAGGCGTGGTTGCCATCAGTCGAAATATTTGGGTGTACGCGCAGTGGACACACCCATGGGACAGCGCGCTGGCCGTGCGTACAGGGGGACAACTTTCGGCCAATTAAGCGAGTCGGACACTGATTTCTTCATCAGATTTACCAGATTCCCTCTCCGTAGCATCCGGACAATCGAGACGAAATATTTGGTCGAGGTTCAGGCTGTGATTCAACCGATGTGGAATCCGCGAAATTCATACTGGTATTAGGAATTTAGAAACCAGTCTGGTTGCCTATATTACACGTACAGTACGTGTATATAGTCACTTCGCATCACTGCGTTTTGAATGGACACTAGACCGTGAAACGGATGGGATCTACGCAGAAATGACGTCCGGGGGTCGTCCATTAACACCAGACTCGAAAGCGATTGTCGCAACAATATATGTATGACACTTTACCATAAAAACGTCTCCAATACTGTCACCAAAATATTACAGCTTATATCGCCCACATTAAGTGACATAACTCAAAAAATTTCAATTTATGGTTTAAGACTGCATTAAGTCGAGCAACATTAGCTTTATATTCAGTATACGACACATATTAGCTTGCCATATATGAGCAGATATGCTTGGCCGGTCAATTCATTACTCATCCCGAACGTCTGTCCTGCCATTATCAAAGTCAGTGCATGCACCAATCACAGACCTATTTCCTTGGCATGGTAATGCCACCATACACCTCAACAATTTAGCGATGAATTTTGGCCGTAACAAAGGTTCTGGTGCCTCCCAAGATCTTTAAAAAGCTGTTCATACAGTATATCACGTTACAAAAATAAACTAACGTTACCAAAATAACTTATTGTGGAGAAATTCATAAATGACATCACAACAACGGCTCAAGTGTCTCCAAAGATCTTTTAAGGTACTGTTCATTAATGGCATTACACAAAATGAATTTTGACCCCAATTACTGCAAGCTTTTTTTACACAACTTTGCAACCATTACAGGGTGTTAAAAATAGCTCCGTCGAATTTTAGCGGTTTTCTGCACAAAGATTATGGAAATTCCGAACTACGTGACTCAACTAAGGGACTTTTTTTTATTCTGGCCAGATATCTGCATTAAAAACAGAAACGGCAACCAATGAAACTACTGTATACGTTCACGTTAGTATCGTCGCACGTGCACCGAAAGATGGCTGAAAGGGTCGTTCATAATTGTCGTCATACAAAAGCACAGGCATTGTTGCCAAACTACACGTGCGTCACAAAAGCTAAGCGCGAATGACTACAATATTAACAACATCAACAAAAACAATGTGAGAGAGGTCAATCGGTCGAAATTTGTAAGCTAACTACAAGTTCAGAAAATGCAATAAATTTAGTTAAGGCGGACTGGTACTATTGCAGCTTATAACCGTGATAAATTTGTATTGGAAAAAATAACGCTAACATGAATTACCTGCAAAATCGGTTAATCCCTAACAGGCGGTTCAAAATATGGGTTCAATTGCGATTTATGATGTAGGGTCGGATTTAAGAGAAGGGCAGTTAGGAAGAATTCTCCTCCCTCATGCTTTTACAAAAAAATAAGTTTTATAAAAAAAAAATATATGAGAGTATGCCGGGGTCAGCAGAAATGGGGGACACTCAAACTATCTCGTGATATTATTACAGAATATATATTATAACCATTTCACTTAAAAATTTAGACTACAGTTCCTTTGAAAAATTCAGTTGATAAACCTATTATATTCAACTAAGGTGAACAAAATAAATAAGCAAGGTTTGCCGTTCAGGTTTCGCATTTTACGCAATTTACAAAATACTGCATAACGTTGGTTATGCAGATAGGGTCACTTTACTGTATACAGAAGTTATAAAAAATAAAACCGATTATCCTGGGTTAGTGAATACTTCGGCTTTCTATTTTTTTTCTCTTCGAAATTCCTAAACAATAGACACAGATGTATACGTCAGGTTATGATAAAACTAATACGGTCAATTCGGAAAATCACTTGATGATGATTATCATCAAAGATCACATCTTTCGGCAAAAACTTTTTGAAAATTTACTGAAAACGTTTACATGTAGTTTTATTTTTCGAAACTATATAGAAGGGGGTGGAAACCTTATACTGTATATACATGTATTGAATTGAAAATGGGCTCGACTTCATTCTCCTCCCCCCCCCCCTACCATATGGCATTTAGTTGCTTACTGTAGGGTACTGAGTTGAATTGAATTGAATATATTTAGTAGTATATTTAGATAGTTATACATAGTTAGTGGAATATTATTTACGTTTCAATAACATTTTACCCCAAAGTAGAATCGTCTTGACGTGAATACGTCTTTAAATTCGGTACGGGTACATTCCCAGAAACTTTCGCATCACGAAAAATTGTAGACAATTCAAAGCCCTATAACTCCAAGGGGATTTATCATATGGGGATAAATGACCTACTATCGTGTAGATGAAGGTGGGCCGCGTCCCCCAGGTCGGTCGGTTCAGAATATAGCAATCAGTCTATCAATATACTTACTGTATGCATAGTCAAAGAATTACATGGGGGTGCGATACTAATCAATACAATATACGATTATCGATACTAAGGATGCCTAAATCACTGTTACCGTGTGGCGCTGCGAGCTCGTGGTTAGGTAAAAAGTGGGTGGAGTCACCATACTGGTCTTTCGTATATACTGTGAGCGGCCCACTTACCAGGTATTCATTCCACCCAAAAGTATTCACGAACCAAACACTATGGCACGGTTGGGTCTGTGCCTACCCGTTTTTTTCCGTTTATTTTTAATATAAATTTTCAAAAAATAATAAAACAAATGTATCAAAAATTATACGAAAAAAACTACAAGGAATTTCACATTGTGGTACAAAATTCCCAACACGTATTTTCTTTTTATATCATTAAACATGTACTGTACATGTATATATATAGTTTATAGCATCTAGGAGCCACATTGTTGTTTGCTCAACGTTACGTCAAGTTTGACACCCCGTTCATATTTCCCTTTTTCGCAAATTTTCTGAAATCTTATTTTGTCATTTATTAACAACGAACAGACAGCTAATGCAGAAAGTCGTTATTTAATATCTCGCTAGATGGCGCCAAAATTCGCTAATCTACTCGTTTCTACAAATATTCTAAGTTTTTTCCTGAACGAAATTGTAAAATAACGCGACTTTTCTGGCACGCATAGAAACCCAAAACCACGGTTTTGACCAACGTCCGCGCGCGCTGGCCAACCCATAAATAAGGCCAAGGGTGGGGCGGCTAATGAAGCCGTAATATTCGGACATTTTGCTCAAAATTCACCTTGGGGATCGATGCGAACTCGCAGTTTTAAAATTCAGCAAACGTTCGAAAAAAAAACAGCTTTCGGATTCGAACATTAATCATGGCAGCCAGCGAAGAAAACAATGACTGGAAAACAAAACGTTTTGAGCACAAAAGCTATAAGCGTTTTTTTGAAAGGGCTAATCATATTATCGCACGGCGCAATACATCAGTATATCGTTGCCCGTCCTAATGATGATTGAAATATATTTTTTCTAGTTGAAATTCGGGTCTCGCCGTTCTTTTCTTTTTCGCCCAGTTTTGCGGTTCCCATTAACGATGGCAGCGAAAAATCTTGTTTACTAAACTTCGGACAATTAACCTTAACTTATGGCTGGCGAAACGACATTGCTCTGAAAAGGGGATTGGCTTATTTATGGGGCCGGTCAGATCTGGCTCAAGTCAAGCCCACGACGAGCACAACTCGACGCGTTATTAAATCCGTCCATCCCCTGAAAATTGCCAAAGGGTGCGTGCTCTCATTATCGAAAAACCACCTTGACTAACAAACACAACCGGATTGCGCCTCAAAACAGTGACGTTGCAGGGTGCTATGGGGTTCAATGTAGGGATTGTTTCAAGCTATACATGTACTTGTTTCTGTGGCCAAACTTGTGTATACATCGGTTCTTATACTAAGTACAGTATATCATCTATAGGCAGAAGATGCAAGGCTTTGTCTTTCATGATGCCAAGTAAAATAATGCACATTACAAGTTTTACAGCCGGAAATAACTGAAGATGTGGCTGCAAATATTGTATAGAGCCTTATACATGTATTATGGGGTATATGTGAACTTACCAAATAAACTCGAATGACATGAAAACATCATTGGTTAATACCAAAAATATAATTATAACGTTGGATCGGGACAGGGCTTCTCAACTTTGTTTCCAAAGGCAACAAAAAAAGCCTTTGAAAGAAGCCAGCATTGCTTGTCTTAGAAGACACCCAAAGCAGTTGCTATGGACCACAGCCAAGAAGAATTGTCGGCATTTCTTCTTTGGTCCTCGAGTGGGCAGAATCTGGAACGATCTACC
>JAQGAO010008184.1:0-10587 GCA_034697705.1 Ommatoiulus sabulosus | reverse complement strand
TCAGAACTCCTTCAGACGTGCCATTTGCCCAGAGAAGCTTGCGTGAATTAAGTCCTCCGGGGAAGAAGTTGGACATCCTTTTTCTAGGCTGCAATCTGGATGTGTTTCCGGCCAATTTCTTCGCATCGTTCGAGGTATCACATTTGGAATTTATTGGATGCTCGATGAGTGACATTCCCTATGACCTCATCAACTCCGTACGGGACACGTTAAGAGGGCTGGAGATTTCGCATAGCAACGTTTCGAGTCGGACCATTTCAACCGCTAGATTTCAGCACAATCCTAACATGGAACTTGTCTCATTTTTTTTCCATGGAATCGAAAGTGTGGAAGAAAACGCGTTTCTTGGCTTTCCTAATTTGACTTACTTGATCCTCTCGTTTAACAGCAACAGCCTAAGCGTAGTCAAAGCCGCCTTCAATGGCTTCACTATAAGCAAAGGCGCCTTTAATGGCTTGCCTAAATTGAGGGAATTACACCTCGGTGTGAACGGAATCGAAAGCCTCGACCGAGATGTGTTCAAAGGCCTGATAAACCTCGAGATACTCGATATCTCTTATAACGACCTGAGGACGCTGAAAGACGGAATATTCGACTCAGTACCAAAACTAAAACTCGTGTATTTGCGAGGTAAAACTATAATATTTCATTTACCTTTGATTAAAATGCTGACGATGACGTCAGTTTTATAAATTATGATGATGATATCAATAATTGTGATTCTGATGATGACATCATCTATTATTCTCAGTCTCTTTGAAAAATACATTTTTCATCGAATTTTGGGCAAACCTTAGTATTGTTTTTTTTTTTTGTTTTTCCAATTAGTTTTACTCGTAATAATCCGAGAAACATCGCGTAGAATACTTTATAATTTCAGAAAAATATAGTAATTTTGCGGAAATTGTCAAATTGTATTCGAATAACTCCATGCATTTTATTTTTCAGGCAACAGTTTTCACTGCGACTGCGATTTGCAGTGGTTGCAGGATTGGATTCATGAACACAAATATGAACATGATCGGCAACATCCAAATTGCAGCACTCCGAAGGAAGGCAATCTGACATCCCTCAAATTCTGCAACAGCAACAGGCTGTTATATCGTCCAACAGACGATGGTACAGGCAATCAAACTTGGTTCGACCATGTAGCGTCCTTTATTTTTTTATTCTTTGGATATTAAAGTAACACGTTATGCACTATAAGTACGTATTCCTCGATGCAGCATTGTCTGATGAGGCTTCTTGCTAATACGCATACTACGAATTTCTTATAGTACGAAATCATTTCCAGTTCCATTTCCAGGTATATATGGACCACGAATCGTGTCAACTTCTTCGTCGAAGACCAATTCCGGAATTTGGATATACAAATTTTCGGCTTTTTCAGGCCTGGAGGAATCCTGGGAATCATATACGAATTTCTTATCCCTGATATTTTAAAGTTGAATGTATATGTTTTATTCATATGTTAGCAATGTGTTCAATAAACTGAAATGTTGTTCTTCAATCTCAAACAGTATCCGAAATATGAATAGCATTTAAATCAGGAATAATATTAAATCAGGAATAATATTAAATCAGGATTACCCTAAATCGCGCAGAGATAAATATACGTTGAATTTCCCTGACTTTTCTGGACATTTTCACTTTTCCTGGTTTTTTAGGATAGTACGTATATACTCTTTTCCAATTTCCTGTTCTATACATGTATAAGGTACGTAAACGGACGACGAATCGTGTCAAGGGATAATAGGACGCGCGTCATTAAACCAGTATAAATATGGGGTACTCAACAGGACGCTTTACGAATTGCATTTTAAGCAGTCGTGTAGTCACCTGGTGTGCAAAATCGACGTTAAAAATATCGCTCGAGGTTATCGCACTTTTTGAACCATTGAATGCATTCCATTCGCATTCGCATTCGTAAAAACTTCTTCCTGAGTACCCTCTATTTTCAAACGACGCAAAAGTTAGTGCATGTTTATTAGAAAATTCACAAGTTATCACCGTTCTTAAACCACGCAATAAAGTGTTAAAAACGCGATAAAGTGCGATTCGTAAAACGTCTGCCTGAGTACTCCCATTTTTTCACGATAATGCACGCGTATCTTTTCCCATTCGCAATGTTAAGTCGGCCCTTAACGTGTTTCAAATATTGAATTATTTAACTCGTACTCAGTTTTTTGAAAATGCGAAGTACAAATTTTACACCTAAGACCAAAATTAAAAGTTTCAAAGTTAAAATTGTAAAACTTGTTCAATTCAGTCATATCAGACCCAATTTTTTTTAATTTCTCAAGGGTCCCATTCCCGAGTGTCTTTTTCGAGTTTATTGAACCATTGTTTCCAACTTCGTTTCAAACGTTAGCGCTTTAGACAAAAGCAAAAATTCCGCAATTTCTGGACAATGCAATTAAGGTATCAATATACTGTGACGCACCTTCCAATTGGGACATTTTTGGAAGAATCTTGAACCTTTGACCCAGTCTTTTTTAATCCACCTTGCTTTAAATATCCCCTGACCTGAAAACCCCTTCCCATTTTCGGTAGCGTTGATTCATTTCGCACTCAAATTGCACCGGTCACTCACAATTTAGTGGACAGTGGTCACTTCACTTCGTTTTTAGTAAGCATTAAGATCGCTCGCCATTTCGCTATCAAACTTCAGTTTTTTAAAGGTTTTTAACAGTGTTTTTATCAAAGAACTTGATACAGTTCGCCATTTCCAGGTTGGTACTATTTTAAAAATTACAACTACACCGTACAAACAGAGTCTTAATTTTAGACAGGTTTTGTGTCTTAAATTACCAAAGACAACTTAAACTAAGACATCTCTATAAATTAAGACATCAAAAGTGTCTTAGCTAAAAAAATATTCTTTTTTAAGACACATAACACGTCTAACAGATTTAAGACAAATTATTTGTGCTTAATACACACGAGTCTAAAATCATAATAACATTTTATTTCTGCGTTTTAAGAATTTTAAGCCTATAATTAAGTGGTTTTCATTGACACGAGCAACATATTTACCTCTTAAAGAACAATTAAGTGTTGGGGAATTTTAATATTTGTTAATTTGTGGTGTAACAGCTAATATTGGCAAGAAAATTGCAGACCATAAACTGTGCAATTATTCATCGTGAATTTTATAAAATCGTGGAGTAGTTATATTATTTGTTAAATTTTTAAACCGATTTTCAACTGAAAAACTATTTTTCTAGCTAAAGTGTCTGAAATTCAGACATATAATGATTGTATTTCCTGTTTACTCCTCATTTCCTGCCTCCCCTCCTATAGCAATGAATCAGCCATTTGCTGTTAAACATGCAGTATAGTTGGAAGCAGCTTCTTTAAACCACAGGGAAAATTCCCTATTCTGTTTTCAGTTTTGCTATTATAGCAACAGAATTTGTGTGTGAATTGAAATGTCTAATGAAATAGAAATGCGAGTTAAGTTTAATGGAAGAAAGAAAATTCTGTTTCTTAGAGAAAAATGTGCTAATGAATCGATTTGCATTGGAAGAACTTTACCAAATGGATAATGAAGGCAATTATGGAGACCCTACGTTTTTGATATTTAACCAGGATTTCAAAGAGCACATACATATGGATTAGCCAACAGATACTCCTTATGGAAACAGTTTCTGTTACACTTGCCTACTTGCTTGAAATGTTATTGTTGTAAGTATTGGATTTCTCCAAGTATTTTCGTTTTTATTATATGTCCTATAGAAAACGTACGATTAAACGAACGAAAATTGTCCTATTTTTTAAGACATTTTCATTAAGAGAAAATGTTGGTAGTTGACGTCATTCATTGTGTGCGAATTTATTGAATCGGATATTTTTAGGACATCCGATTATAGGTTCGAAAAAATGCTCTATTAAATGTGGAAAATAATACCCGAGGGGTGTTCATTATGTTTTCGCCATTTTTTTTTTAAAAAAATTCCACGTACACGTCATCTATTATTTAAAAAAATGGTCATTTAGTTCGTTGCATTTTTGGGTGCGAGTATGCCATTCTTAAAAATAAGAATTTGTTAGAGCCACTATCTCCAGAGGACTCCATCTTTGCGCATCAATTTTAACCACCCGCAATTTTTAAAACATATCTTTTAATGTTGAAAAATACGTCGAATTTCTTGCAACTCTTTCAGGTTTTTCAGCAAATCTCCCTCACCGAAAATGGCAGATAAAATATGAATAATATTTTGCTAAATTTAATAATGATACTTTGGAAAAAATTTCAAAAGTAACAATTTTTTGTTGCAAATTTGGCCTTGTGAAACTAGCTGTTGACGATTTTGCAAATTTGTAAAGGAAAAGTGAATTAGGTCCCCAAGCTGTAGGTTATAGGGTCATGGGCTAATCCGGAACTACCTGGAATTGGGAAATACTGTATGGTATAAAAGAAGTGAATTCCTTAAATTTCTAGAACCGGAGTCATACTAGTTCCCATTCGGGGATTTTTTAGTCCTTTGTGTTTAACCCCTTTTTCATCGTTTAACCCCCCTGACCCGATGACCCAATAAATTCCCACTTCCAGGTACGTTATCACCGCGCTTAGTTGCGACAATCAACAGTAGTTGTACACGCAATTGGTCAGTTCCACTGGTCACTTCCCTTTTCTGTCAGCTTTAATTCACAGTCATTTACGTTCGTGTGGTCAGTCTTGAAAGTCCACCGCATTATCACTTCTTCAGAAGTTCAGCAGCTCCTGATAATTTTTGATAATTATCATCAAAAATCAAGATAAGGTATATACGACGAGCAGCGTGACACGTGGGTGACGCCATTTTGTTTTCATTGGTTTCCTACCCTTATTTTTGGAGTAAGGGGTAGATTAATAGTCTCTGATGGTCTCTTAAACGAGAATCTATACAGGGCGGCAAAAAAGCCTCTTGCACCCCCCAAATTTCGAGAATGGCTGCTAAAATGAACAATTTGATGAGGGGAACATATAGGAACCATGGGGTGCTGAATACAATCGGGCCACAAAACGTTTAGCCCCAAAGCCCAATTCAAGGGCATTTAGGTCCTATGTCTTAAACGGTAATAGATACAAAAAAGGTATAAATTTTACAAACATATCGTCATACAGGAAAGGTTGAAAATTTTTAGCAGTTTCCAAATAGGCTACCAACGTAGAAGCATTAAATTTGGATTTAAAGTCGAAAGCACCACCTGATGATCAATTTGCGCGACGTCATATGTGAACATATTTATTCTTGAAAATGTATCCTAAAATGAAATTTTGCTGTAAATTTAACGTACATGTGGTAATATTTGATATTTTTGTGTACTTAAATTTCAAGATTGCAAAATAATACATCAAAAAGCCACATTCACTAAAAACTTAATGGTTTTTTACATGTTTTCATGATTAGCTATGGCCTAGATTTTTGTTGAATTAGTTTATTTGTGATTTTTGGGATTTAGTACATTTATGAATGGATGTTCATTAAGTTTCCACAATCATTTAAAACAACGGCTGTATGGAATTTAATGAAATGGTTTGGAAAAACTCATCATTCCTGAACACATTTCAACATTAAAAGATACGTTTCAAAACTTGCCCTTGCTTTAAAATGGAAAGCAAAGATGGAGTCCGAGAACTTTTGAAGATATTTCAAGAGCTTAAAGGGATAACACATTTAAGGTCCGAGTATTGTCCGAACGTGTGGGTCTAGGAGTAAATTGGTCAACTGAGAAATGTGTTCGATGGTGGGAGAAGTGGATGTTGGGTGTCTCAAACAAATGTTTTTTTTTAGCGAGGCATATACACTCGCGCTAACAAAAGTAAACGAAACAAAATGGACATTTTTTCAATAATAGATGACCTTTTAAGTGGATAAATTAAATTTTTAACAACTTATAGCGCCTCGAAGTTGCTTAGAATGCTATATTACAAATAGGCGCCATTTTGTTGCAAGGGAACATCGTAGATGTTGCTGTGATTTTCAAGAGGAATAACGCCTTATTGGCGCCCTCTGTTAATGTCTCGCTTAAAATTTAATTTCCGCATCCAAATAAATAATTTTTTTTAAAACTCACATTAAATTCCAGGCAGCACATTCATCGCTTCAAATGGATTTGAAGAGCCAAGATGACTTCAGTGACGAGGAGATATGCTTTCTTTGCGAGGTCTCCAAGCATCGCGATGAAAGCAGAAGCATCGACCCGGTGGACTTGCAAGAAGTTCATGAAGACGTGCTTCTGAAGAAGAGTAAGATGGCTCGGACATCGCCTCAGAAGACAAAGCCTCGGACCGTGGCCAGGATGTCCACCTGCCCGAAGCCCTCCATTCCCGCTCAAGAAGTGGAACATGGCCCGGCTTCATCCTCCTCCATCATAAACTCTGGCTCCATTCTGCCGTTGGGCGTGCAGAATCCACTTCACCGGATGAAGGCATCGACTTCCTCTCGCCACAGGGTGCCCCGGCCTCATCCGTACGCGATGCCCGCTCCCGCTACCCCTCAATATCGCCAGGAGAGGATTGCATCGATGTTGAGACAGGTGAACCGCAATAAGAGGCAAATGTTAAAACTTAGTCGCCTGTTCCACGATATAGAGGGACCGGAGTCACCAGTGGATGCGATTCAGCTCGACCAAAAAATCGATCTTTTGGATGCTGGAGTGGCTGAGGTCGCGGGCATGATCTCCAATGTGCGGAACTTGGCCATGGATTTTATTCCTCCAGAATCCGACTGACATCGTCCGCTTTACAACTGATCTAGAAGTCAGAACCAGACTATGATTTTTAATTTCATCTTTTAACGTCAGCCATTTTCATGCAGTGATTTTTTATGATTTTCATGTTGTACATTTCTCCATTTCATTGTATTTTTAACTTTTAATTTCCCATATTAAACTATTTATTTTATTTGTAACTTCGCGTTTTCCTGTTATCTTTTTTACTTTTTTCAGGTTTTTTGTTAGCCTACATACCTAGTGTGAAAAAAAGGTATTATTTTGTATATTTTTCCAAATTACTCCACTCGCGTGTTTGCGCATTTCCTATTTATGAAAACAAAAGTTTTTATGAACTACTCAGTTTGTCCAAATGGTAACCACCAGACATTTCATATTCAACATCCTTAACTTTTCCCGGCTTTTAAACAAATTTCCTTGTGCATACAATTTATAGTTAATATATTGGTGTACGAATATATAGTGTATTTGAAAACATTTTGTTTGATTTTATTCACTTATCATCGCAGGTGCTACGTGTTTAACAATGTCCTTAAAAACACATAAGATAGTCCGTATAAACTTAAGAAAGGTTTTCTATCACAGTTGAACTCAGGGTCCCCCACAAATTTCATACTTAACTTCCCTGACTTTTTTAGGGTTTTAAAACCAATTTCCCTCACCATTAACAATGTTCACATTGAAATGTGCTAATGTTATCCACGATTTTGCATCGATATATTTTGAAAAAATTAGCATGAAAAGCTTTCGAAACGTTTGCATAACGTATTTGTATTCGTAAATAGGTTGACATCTTTGCAAATTTGTATACTCGGAAAGCACTGTATATTTTGAAAATTTTGCCCTGAAATGGTTGATAATTTTGTCGATTTGTCAAGTTTTAAAAGTAACAACATTTTTAAAACTTTCTAATTATTTTCAAAACGTTGGTTTATAATAAACAATATTTTTCTTATGATCCTATACGTATCGATTGGGTTAAAAATTAATTAAAATAAGGCCATTGTGTTCACTGCTTTTATATATGTAAACGCTTAAAAATATTACATTTTTAAGAAAATTAATTGCCGGACTCGGACGGAAGCTTTACGAATCGCACTTTGACAATCGTGAAGTCACGTGTGGAAAAAAGTGACGCATTCATTGGTTCAAAACAGCGATAGCTTCAAAGGAAATTAAAAAACGTGTACGTGTCCTCTGTCAAGTTTGAAAATTCTACAAATTTGTACTCTAAAATTGTTCAAAAATTTCGCAAATTTGGACTGGTAAAATTTTACACTCTTTGGAAATGGGACCTGAGCTAACTCTGAAACATTCATTTCGGATTTGGGCACCATCCAATTTATGGGGATCGATATCTCCTTATATCGGGCACCCTGGCGGTCGCGCCAAATTATTCCAAAATAAGGGGAATATATACGAAATTTAAAACAGGCTGAAACTCTAGGGAAGACAACTTAGAGACACTTAAAATTGGAACTTTAAACGAACCAGGAGGTGACCTATAGGCTACGTGAATAGGGGTCGATAAACGTTATAAAAGTGAATTTTCGATGTAAATTTACCGAGGGTTTGCCACATTACGTTGTCAGTGGAAATATTTTCGAATTTTATTTCAAAAATTTGTAGTTTTTTTTCTAAAAGTGGCATTTATTTTGTTTAAGTTGCATTTTTTTACTCACAAATTTGTGAATATTTTCACGAATCGGCCAATAATAAGAAATAAGAACCCGCCCATTTTTTCAAATTAAATTCCCAAATTTTAGAGAGAAAAAAAACAATCGTAATTGTTGAGATAAGAAGATAGAAGATTACAAGATAAGTGACAATGGATTGTCGCAAAAATCTGACAAATTTATATACAAAGTACATTTTTTTACTTTTTGGCATTGAGGGCCCCCATTCCCCTGGCACCCTCGTCGTTACGCAACTGTCGACGTGTACACTTTCACTCCTACGCGCCCTATCCCCTTTGACCTCAGTCACTCAGGTACCGATTTCCTTACAATTTTACACCTACAGTAACACCTAAGATCTAAGTAAAGATCCAGTGGACCAAATTATCATTGAGATACAAAAAAAAGTTAAAATTGCGGTAATCTGAATGGGGAAGATTAGTCCTCGATTGACCGGTCACATTAGTGTAGACAGGGGGTTGGAGTTCATTTTTGGGCCACTTTTGCCTACGTTCACCTCGGGTACGAAAATTAATTCCCTAAATTTCTAGACATTTTTCTTCAATGAATCAACTGGACTTTTTTCTAGTACCTTTCACCCTTTGTTTCTTAATCCCCTAGAAGCCCAAGTGGTTTCAGCAAGAAGGGGTTTCATTGGTTTACCCCCTGACCCGGTGACCCCTTTCCACTTCCTGGGACCTTATCACCGCGCCTAGTTGCCACACTCAGTCGTCATTTCAAGCAGTGGTCAGAGCACTGGTCACTATACGCTTTGTTCTCTTTTGGTCAGTTTCAAAGTCCGCTGCATTATCGGCCAACTTTCTTTAGCACGAATCGGTAGAGCTTCCGGTCGCAATCCTTAGCTCGTTAAAAGTTTTGATATAATTTTCAAATCTCAAGATACGGGTACGTAGATTGCGTGACACGTGGTTGACGCCATTTTGTTTTCATTCGTTTCTTACCTAAACTTGTTTTTCTTTCTCATCCAGAATCGCTCACTTTGTGTCCATCAGGATCACACTTGTTCGGGTAAGTGGCATTTCCGGTTTTTTCTTGGTTTGCTCGGACGATATTTATAAAGTTGATCGGCTGCTTCCCCAATTAGTAAAAGTCCTGGAAAAAACAACAAAACAAAAATGATGACCCTATATAGCATGTATTTAGAAAACATACACTGGTAGAGTGGAACTCGGATAAGTGAAACATTGTCCGGGAAAGAAAAAATGTTGCAAATTATCCTGTTTTTTCACGTGTGTGAATTTTGCGTATAGATGCGCTCGTTTTAGCCCAGTTTATGTTCGGAGCGACATTTAAAATATGGAAATTAGATTTTTTTTTGGATTAAAAAAATTGGTAAATTTTGAAATAAAGAAATACGAATTTTTATGGAAAATAAATTGGGAAATTTTAAAATTAACAACTTTTACATGAATATGTTTGAGATATCAAAAACCATAACACGAACAATTTCCGGTTCTTTTTTGAACCAATAGGCACTAATTCGATGCAACTTTACTAAAATTCTCGCGACATTACATCGTTAGTAGAAACATTTGCGAATTTTGTTGAAAATGTGCGAGTGTTTTATTTTTTTTGTTATTTCTAATAAATTTTAGAATTTCAAAATTTGCCAATTTATTTTGTTAATTTTAAAGAACTCCATTTTAAAAATTTGAACATTTGATTTCAAAACAATAAATATTCTGATTTGTTCATGCATGTGCTCATTCGTGAATTTATTTTCCAAAATTTAAAAATTCCAGAAAAAGGCGAAAAGCTTTAAATATTGAATCAGTTCCTAAATGGTCAAAGGGAAATTAAAGCAATATCGCATAGGGATGTTTCAAATAGAAGAAAATGGAAATTTTCTCATGATAATTTTTTAAATTGTTCCAAATCATAATTAGCAAATTTTAATAAATATGCAAAATCTTGGATAACTTTGGCATAGGTCAGTGAAATTTGTTTAAAAATCTGGAAAACTCAGTGAACGATAACTATCCCATTTTCAATTTGCTCTTACTTTCCTTTTGTTGGGGAGAGTCCATCTCAAAAGATTTGCTACAACAAATCCAAATCAGATAAAACTCATCTTACGAATGGTAAAACTCCAGTCTGAAATAATTGTTTTCATCTATTGCGGGGTTCCCCCAAATAAATTAATTTTCAATTTCGCTACTTTTCCAGGTTT
>JAQGAO010008183.1:0-10590 GCA_034697705.1 Ommatoiulus sabulosus | reverse complement strand
ATACGTCTGCATCAGTGGGGTATCAATGCAAGAAATCTCTCATTATATCAATGAAGAACAAATTGCACATTATCCTAATGAGCATAACCTGAAAGATAAAAGATTTGTTTTGTTTGAAAAAAGTCACTGCAATTTCAGAATGATCTGTAACGAGATTTCAAAACATTCAGCCTCAGCAATTCAAAATAAACCAAATGCTGAACAAAGCAACCAGAAAAAACCCATCATTTACTGGCTAAATTTAGAAAAGGAACTTTGGACGTTAAATGGTTCACTCGGATGTGTAAAAGAAATTCAAGAAATGATAGACATTGAAAGAACTACTGAGTTCTCAGAGAACACGTTTTTAGAAGACCATTCTAATAATATTTCATTAATAACCGGAGAACCGGGTATGGGAAAATCCACAATGATGTTAAGTCTTGCTCATAAAATTAAATTAAAATATCCATTGCATTGGGTTATTTTCATAAACCTTAACGATTGTGTTGACATTTTAGTCAGTATGCCTAAATCAACTTGGAATCAAGACTTGCTCTTGACCTTTTTATACAAAGCTGCTAAAGTAACCACTAAGTTGGAGCAGTGCATTCTGGAATATAGACTATTCCATGATGAGAATATTGTACTTGTCATCGACAGTTTTGATGAGATTAGCCCCATTTATGATGATCAAGCAATGCAACTGCTAAAGGCGTTAAAACAAAGTAAAGTAGAGCAACTATGGGTATCGAGCCGTACCCATTTACAATCTAAACTGGAGTGGGCGCTTGACACATTGGGTTACTCACTTCAGAAGTTATCTCCGACTGACCAAGATATTTTGTTGAGAAATTTCTCGAACAGCAGCGGAATGATTGACCCAAAACTTATGAATAATGCAAAACTCGACAGCAACATAAAAGGATTTTTAGATAACCCATTACATTGCACAATGTATGCAGAAATTTTGAACACGTCTTTAATAAAACGCAAGAAATCAATCAACCTCACCGAACTTTACCGGATGTTTGTTGAGAAGAAGTACTTAATTTATTCGCATAAAAGAAAGTCTAATCCGAACATGCCAGGTTGTGAAGATATCGAAAAAACAGTCATTGCATCTGATGAAAAAGTCTATGGCAAAGTCGCTCTTAAGATTCTGTTTCCGCAATATGCCAGATTGGTTTATAAAGACAAAATTATTGAGACCGGTGATAAACCACGTTGTGGCATCATTCAAATCAATGAGCTAGGTAAACCACACTTTGTTCATAAAACATATGCGGAATATTTTGCAGCAATGATATTTTGTGAGCATATTAAACGTGGAAAATGCACAGCAATTGACTTTTTAGCTGAAAACATGCTGCGATCCGAGAATGATACCGTTCGCAAATTCATTGACCAAAAATTGAATGAAAATCACCCCTTATTTTGTTCAATAATGGCTGATGATTACGACCAATTTAAACGTATCCTGAAAACGGTTTGTGAAATTGATAAATTGAGAGATGACTTAGGAAGAAATGCTCTACATATTGCAGCTGCATACGGGTCAAGAAACATTCTTGCTACTTTGGTGAAGGTCGATAAAAATGAAAGAATGATGAAGGAAATGGATCGATTAAGATGCATTCCAATAGTTTATTTGAACTTTAATGTTACACCTGGTTTGCTGGAATTTTTGGCTGCAAGTAAATATATGCAAGTAGTTTGTAAAAGATTAGAGGCCAATGACCTAATGATTGTAATCAAAATTGCGTTGCAGCGAAAGCACACCAATCTTGTTGAATTACTTCTGAAAGACAGGTCATTTCAAGATGCACGCTCACTGGCAACATTAAATAATTATGAACTGGTATTGGATAGTTGCGCAGAAAGTTGGGATACATATAATATGATGAAGGCTAACTTATTTTATAAGAATATGCGTTGTCTTAAATATGATCCCTCACAATTACAAGAAAGGATTAAAAAACTTGTTGATTATCCGAAAATTGTGAAACGTGCAATTGATATAAATACAGCTCCATTATTGCGGCTCTTTTTGGAGTGTGCCACAAAATTACAATCACATCCAATTTGGAAGATTTGCCATTACCAACGTGTGTTTTCCGAAAGATTAGATGCTGGCGATCACGAATTTTGCAAGATATTGCTAGCAAATGCCACTAGGCCCAGAGTAAACCAAATGCTTGACAATTCAAATTTCACAGCAGTTATGAAAATGGAAATCGATAGAAAAAATTGGGCAATGGTCAAATTACTAAAATATGCCAGTGAGGCAAAAAAGAATGAGGTTTTTAGCCTAATATCCGTTCTTGAAATATTTCAAAATGGCATTTCAGCACATGATGTCGGTGCTTTTGCATTTTACAATGTTGCAACTCAGCAACGACAACGAGAAATGTGGCACTCTTTGGATTTTCAAAAAACATTCACCGATGCTTTTGATGAGGGAAATTGGAAAATGGCAATGGCCTTGTATGTTCAGTGCAGCAATTCACAAAAAAGTTTCATTTTTAAAAAATTGAATAATTCCCGGAATTTTCTTATACAACAGTTTACAAATGACATTGATTGCAGTTTAGTGTCTTTAATTTCCCATTGTTTGAGCATCGAAAATGATGAGGATGAGTTGAGGATATGGATGACTTGTTTGTCGAAAACGAATAACATTTTGCAACTTTTTGTACAGCACCCAAGTGATATTTTACAAGAAATATCGTTGAAGCTAATAATTGATAATGCAATCCAAACTAAAAATGGTGCAGTTATCAAGTACTTTCTTACTCAAGGGAGCAAAATAAAGCGTAAAGCCATCCTAAAAAAAATTGACCATGTAAGTTTAGCTTATGAAGCAATTTGTGAAATGCGAAGCAAGGTTTTGAACGGTATTTTAAAACACGGCGCAGGTGAACCCCTTCTAAACTTGATTCCGCCCAATGACTACATGGAAATAGCAAAAGATGCCTTATACAATCGCTGTGACTGCAATGTTTTAGAAATTGCTTTAAGATATGCGCATGATCAAAATCAGATAATATTTGATGACAACGAGCTATTAGAAGTGATTGAATTCTGCTGCAAGTGGTCTTCCAGAGACACAACTTGGGGAACAAAAATCTTCCTGATATTTAAATATGCATTGGACCGCCAATGGTCCTTAATATTAACAAGCTCCCATCCTCAACTAATCATTAACTGCCTTTGTGAACATGACCATATTTTAAGTGATGAAAAAATATGTGCACTATCTAAAAATAAAAAAGTTTTAGAAGTTTACAAAAAGGAACATGATTTTATGAAAGCAAGAATTTTGGCAAACGTTTTAATTAATGGAAGGGCTGGACAGCTGGGCCGCATAATGTTATTGGACTTTTTTCAATACAAATCTGTAGTTACGTTTGCCATTCAAAATATATATCAGTATGATGACGTTGTGAATGTAATAGAAATGATGAATTCTATGTCTGATGATGAAATGAGTGATGTAATGTCCTCATTGAATCTAAATAAAATATTGACTGATGCACAAAGCGGTAACCAACAGTCGCTATTGGCAGTTATAATTATTGCAAAGTACGCCGATTTCGAATACAATAAAAGTATAATGTATGAAATCATTTACAAAATTGTTCATGAAACGACAGATGCAGCCTCAGCAGCAGTTCTAAGGCATGCACTTCGGGAAGAGAATTGGAAAGATATCCTAAAACGGTCAACTTTTTATGAAATTCTTGAATTTGATCGTCAGTCCTCTTTTTCATCAAGTAATATTCCGTATTTACCAATTAATTTCCATGTTCTTGATTGTTTGTTTAAGTATTCATCAGTTGATCAGAGAAGAGTGCTATTATCTACATGTATGTTAGAAAATTGGAATTACGCTCTAACTAAATGTGCTTCTTTGAAGGAGTGTTTTCTATTAGATCCTAAAATTTTTCAGGATATTGAGGTACCTGAAGGCATTTTTCATCTCTTTGTCAAATACATCGTTGATAATTTAGATATATTCGAGAATCTTACAGAAACAAAATGCCACAGACTACTACGAAGAAAAAATTACATGGCTATTTTTAAGATGGTGCTTCTTAGTGGTAAAGTAAATCATGCAAAGCTAATGGTCAACTTGGCCCAGCAGACCCTGCAAAAGGAAATGCTAGAGCATTTTGTCGAAGAGTTTTCCAAGATGCCAATTTCATTGTGCAAAAACGATAGGACAGTAACGAAATGCTTCAGCATACTTAAAGATTATCACATGATGGAAGTATTTAGAAAGAAATTTGATCTGTCGAAGCTATTCATGGATTGCATGAGTCATTCAATTATGAAGTTTATGAATACAGTGTTCACATATTTTAATGCAAAAATGAAGAGAGATGTCAATAAAATAATATTTCATGTGGCAGATTTGGACTGTATTGGATTCTTAAGACCTGTAAATTTGTGATATAATAATTACGTTTTAAATAAAAAAATTCCAATATTGTTGGATGATATTTATTGAACGTATAACTTATTGCTTTGCAGCTAAATTGTATCACAAATTGCAAGACATAATTTGCCAGTAAGATTTATCATTATTAAAATTAATTTTCTCCATAATCAAGTGGTCTGGGTAGATAAGAAAATCTTTCGGCGAGTCTTTAGTATTACACGAACAGGAAATTTTATTGGTTACTAGCAGAAAGTATTTAATTCTTATCTACTTTGCAAGAGACGTATTCTGCATCTTGAATGGTTCACTTTAATTTTTTCTTCAAAATTCTCACATTTTAGACATTGTTTTAAAATATCTGTCTATCAGAATGTATACATGTATACATTGTATATCAGAGAATGTAATTGAACTTATTTATTGGTATTGTGTTTTATGCTGAAACATAACGTGAATTGGCTTCGTAGAGATGTACATGTAATTTACTGCATTATACTGGGTTGTCTGATATGTATAGCTTTAAATGTATTTTCAAATGAACTGTTGACATGTACATGTAGTAATGCATGTAAAAATGTCTATCGTTAGACATATTCTTAAAAATATAATTTAAACATCCTAAGTTATATTTGGTAATGTATTTGCATTTGAACTTATATTGGCAAATGCGTTTTGTTGTTTTCTCAATGCATTCGAAGATCATATGATATTTACGCGTTTACGTTAACTTATGGGATTAACATTTAAACATCCATAGCATTTGCAATTCAGTTATCGTTTTTCCCACTCCCAGTCCTTATTGTTAGTGCAAAATAATAATTGTGCTTCTTTTTAACAATTCTTGCTAATTGTTAGACGTTTTGATCTCCAAGTACGTGTACAGCGTATAAATGTATTGTAACCCATGTTGCAGTTTCAGAATGGCACTGTTTCATTCGGCCATGCTGATCCATTTTGAAAGTGAAAATAAACGTTGAACTATATCCACCAGATTAACTTAACAGATTTATTATAATTATTATTATTATTATTATTATTATTATGAGCAATTCAGGCAAAGACAGCTAGGGGCTTGAAGCCGTAAGAATTTTAGTTGCTGAATAAATGTTTATCTTTTTGTTCTTGAAGGCATTAACGCTCGGACAGTCGTCCAATCGTCCAATAGTTGATAACCTGCACATTAAAGGAGAACTTCCTCAAATCACCTTGCACTGAGGGTTTAAAGCAAAGTACAGAGGTAAATTTCGTTTGTGACAACATTAAATTGTTATTGCAATTTTTTATTGTTTTAAAATTTTTCGCAGAATATAATTTCCCAGAAACTATACACATCATTAATGTACTGTATGTCAAGAAACATAATGCATTTCTTATTCTCGTTTATTCGGTCTATGGTATAATATTTCACAATTTACCATTTCTCAAAATTCGAAATCGTATTACAACAACAAAAACAAGGGTTTAGTTAATTGGTCTCCCAAAGTATGTGAATTAGTTCAAAAACCTGCTGAATTGGTACTTTGAAGTTTGAAGCATGAAATATGTTTTTGATATAATGTAAGTGCTGCATTTCTTCGATGCTTGCGGCCGCTGCAAATAAATAATACAATATGATTAATAACAATGATAAGCATAGAGATAAGTTTCGAAAAATAACTTAGTTTTATAATATGCTATTTATGGCTTAAAGTGATGAAGAACTGAACAACTGATATGATGTTAATTAGCGATGAATTTTTTTTGGGGGTAACAGACTTTTTCTTCACGCTCTATAAGTGTAACTTCAACCATCACATTAACCTTATTCTGTTGATCGAACAGCCACATCTCTATTACCAACATCTTATTGAGCGAATTACTGTGGTAAGTTTTTTGTTTATATAGAAATTATAGAAATATTAGAAATATTTAACCGATATTGAAGTCCAAAGGTAGGATTTCAAAAATTTATTTGTTATAAGCTTGATATCGACAGTGAGTGTTACAAATTAGTGGCAATAAATCATGCTCGCAGATAAACTAATTACATGTATGAATACATGTATAATAAAACTATTTTTAAAAGATAGGTTTACTTCTCCATATTTACTAGCAGTTTAAAATAACTTTACGCAAAGCTTTGTTGCAATCGTTCCATCGATCATTTTTTAAAGCATCAAGAATTAAACATACTTTGGTAAATTGGTAGTGGAAAAGAGTATTTAGATTGATCAATCATATCAACTGCCAATCTTCATCTTCCTCAGGCAAAGCCAGGAATTTGGAACTTCGTTGGATGGCCGCAGTTGCCCATTTTCATAAGGAATGTGCCACTGTAGAGCACTTGCTTGTGCGACAGGATTGTGATTGAGAGAGTGCTAAATAAAGACAAGCATTAATGTTCAAATTACAAATATCTGCAACAAATAGTAATATTATCTTTAACATCTTTGATTTTACTTACCTTTAACACTACCTCTCCATTGTCTTTGACACGTACCAATTCAACTTGATGTCCCCTCAGCCACTTACGAAAATAAGATGCCAAAGTGAAATTGTGAAGGTTGTACAAGTGGTCGCGCATCATATCCTTGGATATAAGCATTGTCCCTTGACCACTGAACAATGCAGCATATAGAAGATATGGGTCATCTTCTGACCTGTGAGGAAAATAAAGGTTATTCCCGAAATTCATGAAATTTATTTTCTCATCATATTTGTTTGGACGCTGCCATTTATTTTTAAATAACACGTATAAGTCTTCCATTTTATTGAAAAATCGTTAAGGTTAAGGTTAAGGTAAGTTGCTAGGCATTTTGAATCCCAAAAATAAATTCAATGTTAAACTTTGTTTTTGATGAGAAATTCAAAAATATTCACAACACCATAGACATTTCTTTGCTCCAATACAAATACAAGCAAAGTAAATGCTCACAAATTATCAACGGTGTAAAGAAAACACTCCCGTTTGATGGCATTTATATAATCCTTTGGCCATTTTAACATATGCTGCTTGCCGAGTACCAAAATCTTCGAGTCCTCATTCATTTGAGCAAAGTGTTTGACAACACTCAAGAGCTAAAAATAGAAACGTTTTAGTTATTGGCTCAGGTTAAATGAAACTTAACCTCAAATGTTAATTTGGAAAGCATTTCACCTGCTTAGCCAGAATAGTAGGATTTCTTATATTCGGATGTTGAGCATAAGCCACATTAAGCCCATCTAATACCACTGAATAAGGAGCTGTCTTTTGAACAAATTCTTTAAACTTTTCAAGTTCTTTGGGAAACGTTTTCAGGAAAACGTCCTTTCCTTCAATAACACGGTTGATGAAATTATCTCGCAGTTTGGAAAACTCTTCATCATTCAAATTGATGTCCTCCAAACGAGAATTGCAAGTTTGACAAATGCCCCTGGTTAAATGAAAACAAATGTTTTCGGCTTATATTTCAGAATGGCTTAACAACCCATGCACGTAAAATAAAGTAAAACCTTTTTGAAACTGAAGTCCAGCGACCCTGCCAACCTTCTTCAAATTGGCTAAAAGAGAGCAACAATAAGGTAAGTAACAAGATTAGCATTCTAACAATAAAATGCAAAATTAATCAAAGAAAAAGCCAACCCGGGAGAATTTGAGATTCCTGTCACAATTTAATAGGAAAAATTGTGAAGACCACCTCGAGACATGTTAAGAAATTTAACATTATTGTAAAATGAGTCTGCTGAAAAAGTTGGAAAAGTTTCACAATTGACCAATGGAAATTTTTAAAAATTGACAAATTTTGTCAACCAAATTTTGATACCAAAAAAATGTTTAAAAATTGACGAAGGGAAATTTAATCCTCAGTTAATTCTCAGTTAACAATACCTGTATTGCAAAATTAAGAGAGGAAAATATCGAGAATTTTGTAAAATTAACCTCGAACAACGTTTCAAATTTGTCTGAATTTTCCTCGGAAAGTGTCGACAATTTTGTAAAATTTACCACAAAAACACCTTTATAAAACGTATACGTAATTTACATGACGAACTCTGTGTAGATATACATGTATATTTTTTTTTTCGGCTCCCCCTTGCCCTCGGTGCCCGGGTGCAATCAAGCCCCTGGCTCCCTCAATACTATGAGGGTTTTAAATTTTAAATATACAGGCCTACAGTGCCATTTACAGCAATGTTTCCCAATCATTTTACCCCTGCTGACCAGTGAAAATTGCAAAAATCTTTCGATGACCGGCAAAAGTTGAAAAACTATTTCGTGGACAGATAAAAACAGGACAAACACTTCCACGGACCTGTGGAAATAGATTGGAGAAATATATATCGCAGACCACTAAGTCCTAAATACAAGGTATTATTCACATGGTTTTTTGGTAGCAGTTTTCAAATCTACATTTATAAGATAAAAATTCTTTATAGTTATTCAAAATAATCAGAAACCGATTGGACCTCTGAACTTTTTCGCGGACTGACAGGAAATTTCTGCCCATCGGTACGAGTCCGCGAACCCATGGTTAAGAAACCCCGATCTACGGAAAAAGAAATGTTGAATCTGATCATTAAGCAAACTACCATAATTACCGTTCGAAAAAGTTTCTTATGTCTTCCGCAACCTCCTCGGACACAAATATTTCGTGACGCCTTATAAAATATAGCATCCTGTCCATCATCCGCTGTTTGTCTCCGGAAGGCACACGCTCGCACGATTTGATCAACTCTCTAAAGCAAAGGTCGAGCTGAGGCATGTTTGGAGCAGCCGCAGCTTTATCGAGGAGTTCCCAACCCATCTCCAACTCATGGTGTCTGAATGCTGCTATGACCACCCGCAACAATGTGCGGGTGGCCAATGCCGCATTCTGAACCTTGTCCATCAACGGAATGGACTCTCTCCAAATGCTCGTCGAACAAATCCCATGAATCACGTCTTCGACCGTATTGGCATCCAAAATCTTGTGTCCATCGCCCACTATCTTTGCATAGAGCTTCAGGAGTTCCTCCTCTGCAATGTCCTCCGAATTGTCCATTCTGCAGTCACCCAGCAGCCTCAAATACTTGGAACGGGTGACTAAATTGGGCTCAAGTGACGTACGTTTTATGAACTCCATGAGAGATCGACCCAGGCTTAAATTTCCCTGATTTGAGCAAAAGCACATCAACTGACTTTCGAAATTGGCGGCGTTTCGAAAATTGGATTTCTCACGTTGCCATTCGTCAACTGTGAACGACTTGTGAGTCCTGGCCAACTCCAAGAAGGGAGCGTTGGATTTCTGCGAAAATGTCAAGCGTTTTTTCTTTCGGATTTCTCCACTGACATCGTTACCTTTATCCCATAACCCGTCTTCTTGCAAACATCGAGTGTTGTCTTTGATACCAGAGATCTTGGATGCTCCAGGTCGACTGCAAAACAAACCACGCACGATGGACAAAGTTGCGTCCACTTTGGCATTTCCTAATAAATAATATAACGAACAACCGCCTCTGCCGCTCTTCAGCACACTTGCCATTTTTTCTTATATTTACTGGATAACACGCCGACAAAAATACGATATTATTAGACTAATATCATCGGAATCCTGAACATGTTTATAAGCATCATATGAAGTGTATTACTGCAGAGTTGGTTTTAAATGTAAGTGCGCATGCGCGATAGAATCACTGCGCCATCTAGTGAATGGAAATGAAGTATGCAAACAGGCTAAAACGCCGCGCAATTTGAATTGTGTGCGATTGCACAAAATTAAGACAAGTAGTTCTATAGCCTAAAACTAGCAGAAAATGTGGAAAAATTATGATATATGTACAAGGTGGTTTTTAAAATCAGCATCCAACGAAAAAAAATTGTATCTTTTAATATGGTAAGACATAAGGTGACAATTCTTTCCACGGTTGTAGGACAAAATATACTGGAGAAAACATACTGAACAAAACATACTGGGGTAAAAATATACTGGTAAAAATATAGGGGGCAAAAACAAACTGGACAAAATATACTGAACATAATATACTTAACAAAATAAACTGAACAAAACATACTGGAGTAAAAATATACTGGTAAAAAATATAGGGGGCAAAAACATACTGGACAAAATATAGCCTACTGAACAAAATATACTTAACAAAATAAACTGAACAAAACATACTGGGGTAAAAATATACTGGTAAAAAATATAGGGGGCAAAAACATACTGGAC
>JAQGAO010008182.1:0-10590 GCA_034697705.1 Ommatoiulus sabulosus | reverse complement strand
GATCGATGCCGCAACTTCAACGCCCCTTCTCGTCCGCATTATGTGCGGGCACCTGGATCGATGGCGCAACTTCAACAGTTTTGCAAATTTTTACTAGGAAAACGTGAAGAAATTTGCAAATTTTGTCCTCGAAAAACGTGGACAATTTTGCAATTTTGTCCTCGGAAAACGTGGAAAATGTTGCAATTTTGTCCTAGGAAAACGTGGACAAATATTGCCAATTTCTACTCTAACAACGTCGAAAAAGTTTGCAGTTTTGACCTCGGAAAACGTGGAAAATTTTGCAAATTCTCGCAAATTTGTACTGGGAAAATGCAAAAATGTTTCCAGATGGACCCTGACTACGTTGAATTTTTCTGACTTTTTCAAAACAAGTTATTCTTCCCTGACTTCTCCAGACATTTTAAGCTCTCTGACCAACGATGTAATTTCTTCCGTGAACGCGCTATTTATTTAGTTAACTGCAATTAAGGTTTTGTCAAACTTTGTTTGAGTTTTCATTATCGAGTTAATATAAAAGCCAAAATTCCCTAGCGTTTAGTCAACACGAATACATAAAATTAATCTTATTCGAGCACGCAATTATTCGTTTTATCTCCTTGTCGTAAGTTGCAGGACATTAATAATAGAGCTGGCGGAAAAATGGTAATCTATTAATTGGATGAGATGACAAATTTAAATTAGCATTGTTGCTCATATAGGGCAAGAAGCTGTCATCTGATAATCGCTGGCAAACAGGAAATCAGATAGAAGTGTAGTTAAGGACAAAATACAGTAATAATCTCCGTAACGACCCATATCTCGAGATCACGACAATTATTGTCGGCGTTTCTCCGATCGGTGATAACGCCACTTTTTTATGGTTTTAAGCTTTCCTGAAGTCTATATGACGATAAGACATTTTACCGATAGATGCAAGTCTGCAAATTAATTAATATGCAGCATCTTCACTAGTGTTTTACCTTTCTTTAGGGTGAGAACACACAGAATGCTTACTTTCGACGTGCTTCTTTCGTGCTTGTTTTCAGCTTCTTTTTTCCGGCTTTGGAACGCACAATGGACACATAGAGTGACGCATGCGCCACTGCATGCGTTATGCTAGGTGAAACATTCTGCGTAAAACCTTGCACATGCGCATTAGCATCTCATGATGAGTGCAGGACACGTTTTTACGGTACATAGGCGGCATACAATCGATGGCTGACAGTTTTGACCAATAGTGATCTGTGTGACACTCTGTGTCTTACAAATCTTGAAAGCAGCTTTTAAACGCTTCTTGTAAGGTCAGCCTGGCTCGGATAAGCTTCCTTTGTGGGCACCCTCATTTAAAACGCATGCCGCATTCTTATCCCGTTTAGTGGCGCTAGTGTACTCCGAGTGGTAAGCGCCTGCAATAAGCATTCAATGTGTTCTCACCCATAATACCAAACGCTTGCTTCCGATGTCTTCTTCGTGCGTACGGTAGATTTTTTAAGAAGCGATCTTTAATTTTCGATGTATTAATGACCTAAAAATATTTAACGATATACAGTATATAGATCATACGCGTAATGATAATGACCAAATTTCTGACTACATCATTAGTTAAATTGGCTGTTAAAACTGCGAAAAGAATGACCAAAAAAACAAAAAAAAAAACGAACTCATTTGTTTAAGCTGTTAAAAGGTAGGCCTAAGCGTTACTCGCCAGTTAACGAACTAACAGACATTTAAGCATCGTTCGATGCAACCGGCTATCGGTTACTTGGTTTGTTCGTGTTTTGTGATTTTTAACATTAACCGGCCATCAACGCGCCAAGAAACCTTCGCGAAATATATTTGACGAAAAGTTGAGTGCGAACCTATTTTCCGACCGGTTTTTCTAGACGAAATACCTGCGCGATCTTTGAACCATTTCGCCGTAGAAGAAGAATAATGCCAGCAACAACAAGGACAATAATGTGAAGAGATAAATGGGTTTCGAAATTAGCATGCTCTCGTTTAAACCATTCCCAACTTTTAGCACGGACTCATCTGGGAATCCTTTCTTCGCAAAAGTTCGTTGACTTCCTCAGTCCATCAATTTTTTTTTCTTTTTTTTTTTTTGTGTAAGCCATATCGGTTTTGATTAAATAATAGAAAATGTCTGGAAAACAACACGGGAAATGCCCTAAATAGGGAACCGCGTCGGCGCGAGAGAAAAAAAAATAGCAAAATTATACGAATAAATAACGGTCTCCTTTCCGGTTTCATTTAGGCTTTATATAAAATTGGCGATAAAAACGGCGGAGAAAATTACACGGATGAGCTGATGGCTGATTAACGCGCCGAATTGGGTCACTCGTAGAAACGGGTGTCCTGTTTTCCCCCCCGAAAATTAACCCTTTGATTATTTTGGCGCAAAATAAAAATATCCACATCGCGCCCGAGATTCATCGATTCGCGTTGCTGGCACGCCACTTTCGCGGTTCTGCTCTTCAATGGCAAAATTGCGATTATATACCGATTATTCCGATTTGGGTCAGCGTGAAAATGAAGTCCGCTATACGGCTTCATTTTTTACTTAATTACTATCGACGTGCGTATCGGTACCTATAGAAACCACGCCCACCGTATTGGGAATGTATTCAATGCCACTAATAAAATTGTTTACTTTGAAAACCATAAAAAATACGGCGAAATTACGCCTGCATGCAGTGTTAGAAATTTCGAGAATAACTACTGCACATTTACTCTGAAAAATGAAAAAGATGTAATTTGCGTCATATTTTTCCGCATTAAAACTTTCTTTTAGAAGTGAGAATGGTACAGGTGTGCGCAGAATAATGCATGAATTTAAACGAGTTTATCTCCAATCTACAGAAAGAAAGGGTTGAGATTACTCTTTTTGAAGGAGTAATGTACCCTTAAGGATCGAGCGCATGAATTCCTTTTTAAAAGCGAGAAAGCTATATAGTGCGGAGATCTACCACGAGGGTAAATTTCTAAACCCTACTCAAATATGAAAGAATGTGAAGTACATGTAGTTTGTATACCTTATAATTCTCATATGTGCAATGTTTAACACGTTACTTGTTTTGTCAACATTCCAAAGTTCGTAGTTGAACAAAAATCAAAATGCATTGGTTAAATTGCTTCAAAAAAGACATTTTCTACCATACCAAATGGCGAGGTAAACTAAATCTAACAAAATCGTAAAGGTGGGGGCCACACCGAAGCAAACAGCAAACAAAAAACGTATGTAGGTTGCTTTTTAATGCCGGGTACAGACTGACGCAAACAAAAACAGTGTTTATGTTTGCTGTTTGCTCAAAATGTTTGCTCCGAAATTTCTAGCAAACAGCAAACATTATGACGAAAAAACTTTTCAGCAAACACTTTGGTGTTTGCCCAAGAGACGGTGACATGCGTCCAATGACGCGTTTTGCGTCATTACGTACCGCAACAAAAAAGAAAATAATCTTCCACTACGGGGCTCCGTATGTTTGTGGTTTTTTGTTTGCTGTTTGCTTCGGCGTGGCTTCACCTTAACAAAAATGCAGAAAAGATGGTTGCTGCGCACCTCTTTTTAACGCCATTTTGTTGCAGGACATCCTACTTTTTTTCCTGAATGCATCCTGTTATGCAGAATCATCATAGATGGCGCTGTGCTTGAAGTGGTAACTATATAGTTCACCGTTTATTTTGATGCTAAATATATTGTACTTTAATGGTATGGCAAATCAGGCTTTCCGAAATCGTATACCATTTCCATGATAGTCTAGCCTAGTACAGTATACAATTTATAGGGCAGAGTGCACCATGCTGCGCTATTAAATTGTACAGTAGATGCAGTGTAGTTGATTAAAAGTTGAAGAGCAGGCTAATGACTTGTAATAGCTTTTAGAAATGGAGTGACATAAATAGGACGGAGAACAATTAAGCGTTTGCTACCTGTTAGTGCAGCAAATTGGAATAAAATTGAACTTTAAGAATGTTAATGTGTAAATGCTCGGGTCCTGATCAAGAAAGTTTAGGACGCCAACACAATCCCATTTTACAGTCATCAGATGCTTGAATCAACACCTCAGACGTCGTGCCATTAATTAGTTGACAGTGCCCGTGACGGGACAATTAATTGGCACGTTGCCTTTTAAAAACTTAGTTAAATTTTTATTCATAAATTTGAAGCTAAATGCTCTATTTTGCCTCTGCCATCAGTTCCGCCAACCTCATAATTAGGTAAGCAAAAAAGAAATAGTTTATCATTCTGTCATTATAAAAAACGGTCAATTTGTAAACTTCTTGAAAACAGAAATCCAATTATCCAATCCGAGCAACGAATACACGTGCTTTAAATTTACAAAAGTCGTTAATTATATAGTGTATTTCGAAATGCACCGCATAACGTCGCCTGGTTCCATTTCCTGTTTTCTGAAACAATTCCAGGCACGTCCATGGCCGCACAATTGGATAACCAGTTCTTATCGTTTTAACTATAACGGTGCATCCCACCCGAAATGGGACTAACCGGAATGAAAATGAGCGTTGGGAGAAACTGAATGCTTTTCTTCCGCATCGTTACAATTACAAATTAATTACGGCCGTTTTGTAACTCACGAAACTTGATTTGATCAGATCGAAAGATAAATGCAAACGTGAAATTTCATTATATAGTTGAGCCCTGCGATAAGTATGTTTTATAAAACGGCCATTGATTGGACAAAGGCAGCGGCTTGTGAAACATAAAAATCAGGTTTGCTCGTAAATTCGACACAAATGCGATATATCTATCACGATGGTGCTCTACAAATCGTAAAATTGCGTCACGTCACACGTGCTTAGTTTGTGTGTTGACATAACGCTACAATAACGCTTGCAATATTTGCATCGATTTGGTTTACCTCGAGTCCTAACTGTTGCAACTTATGCAAGAAATAAAATCCATCGAACATTTTGCACTATAGTGTGATGTCACGCGAGTATTTTGTCACGATATATGAAACGAACCGTATACAGTACATCTTGTATTTGGATTGAGTTGCTGGTTCAATTTTTGATCATCCATGATAATTCTGAAATATTTCTTTCACATATAGTTTCAGTTTTTTAAATAGTATTCTTTTTGTCGTCCTCGCAAATTAGTCGCTAAAGTTAACATTTATAAAAAGATAATGTGATATAATGTTTATTTTATGCCCCGGCTATTTGTGCCGGGGCATAAAATAAAAACAATACATTTAGTTTTCTATTTTGCTTAGCCCTGACTACTTGCATGCATGTTCGTTGGACAATAATAATAACAATCAGAATGAGCCATGCGTAACTTTTATGACATTGTTGTACGAGTCTTGAAATTCAAGAGAAATATTGAGATTCAGTTAAGAAGATGCTACATCTTAACAAAACACCTGTATTCACTCTATATCTAGTCAAGTTTTTAGAATGGGTCAATTCGTATTCTCACATTTCTCATTAAAACTGCATTTCCTACCCTTAACAAGGAAAAGTACGGAGAATTCATGTCAAAATAAATATTATAGGAACAAATATAACGAATCACCATTTGCAGCAAAACATTTGTAAACGCGCGGGGCAATTGCTGCAATTCAGAGGACCTGGATGGGACATGCTCCTGCTGGAGCACTGATTATTTTTTCCCAAAATTATTGATATTTTATCTGTCAAAGCATTCGAAATAATCACGGGCATCACCATCAATGTTTTTTTTCTTTTTTTCTCCTGTTTTTTCAGAAAGTTGTAAAAATTAAAGTTTTGGACTTACGTGCAACGAGTGTGAGGATGGTCAATCCGAGCCACCATCGCGGGCTGGCCATGTTAGCGTCCGTGCGGTAAATAGCCTATGGGGTGGGCACTGGCTGACCGGCCAAAATGGAACAAGAGGTTGGAGTGAGGAGCAACGACCGAAATATAAGAGTTAAAAGAGAGGTGCTCGCCATCCTATACTCACCTGGAGGGAAGAAGGGGGCGTGGCCTGCAGCCCGGGCTCCTATTGGTCGGTGGCGCGCACAAAAGGTACCTGGAACGACGTCGAAACGAGAACGATTGCAGTTTTTATGGACGACATGGCGTTTGGAACGGCTAAACCCGTTCGGGACAAGGACGATATCTGTTTTTTTTTTGTTGTACACAATTTCAAAGGAAAAACGTGACGGGGGATGCGAATTGTGGAGGTGGGATAAATGACTTTGATCCACATTTCACTTTTATGTTGTCGCGCTGGAAACGCGTGCATTCCGAAGTAAATGCAGTTAAAAAAGATCAAGAATTGTAATGGCCGGATACGCGGCCAGCTCCTTAAAAGTTCCCCTAAACAAAGTCTACAAAAGCGATTCCATGTACATGTACTTGCATAGATGAAGCATGCACTCACTGTACAGGTACTTTAGATTCGTCGTTGTGATTAACAAAACAAACGACGTTTTCCGCAATTCGTAACACGCGAACTCAAAAAATGATCCAATTTTTGTGAGCATCTTTGAAATTACCTGAGATAAGGCAGTGCAGTCATACAGCGTGATGCATTGTTGAGAGATCTGCGTCTAGTCGCCATATACTGTAAAGGAGTAGCCTACTCAAACAGAAACTGAGGAATTGGGAGTTTTAAGCTTTCACTGATACAATAGGGGTACAACTCCGACAGATGCTTTACTAAAACCACTTTTGGCAGTCGTGAAGTCACGTGAGCAAAATCGACACGCTAATTGACTGTTTTTAAACCAATTAATGCGTTCCTTATCGCGGCCTTATCGACGGCCAAATGTGTCATTCGTGAAGCTTCTGTCTGAGTACCCCTACAGTATACTGTGCATGTACATTGTACGACATAAACGAGAGTATATGACTATTCAGGTCTCAGCGCCAAGTTAGCTCGGCAATGTTTTGCGTAAAAACCACCGTGGAGACACAACTTACAGCCCACTTCTGCACTTACAGCAGTCTTGGCTTATGCTTTAACTTTTTGTATAGGATTACACAAAATGTGGTAAACTGGTTGAGAATACCGGTATACCGTTTTTCCAAAGTTTTGGTTTTGAAGAATTTACAACATTTTTTGGGAGATGATAAATGACGAGAAAAACACGAATAACTTAAGGGATTTTCATTCGTTCTTGTACTGTATATATTTGATATAAATGACTTGAAACAAAATGGATTTCAATGTTAGTTTTGTTGAACTTCAAATCGCTATTTTATTACGTTGTTCAAATTTTACAACGTTTAATTTTTGGTTCGAATACATTAAACGCTGCGTTGACACACAACTCTAAACAGCGGTTAAGAATACGTTAGGTTGGTGCAATCAGCCCCGTAAACAGATCTGTAAAAGAGCTCATTCGTATCGGCTCGATAACTGCTTGATTACTCATACATGAACCGATTTTTTTCGATGAATGAATGAATGAATACCGTTGCCAGTGATATCGTTGATTTCCACTTAGTTTACTGCGTTTTGGAAAGTCGTTGAAAAAATTGTCATTAGTTATATAATAATTCCACGATGCATTTTATTTGCTAAAAATGTCCAATGACTGCTTAAACCATGCACTGCGTCAACAACAACTACGAATGTAAATACGGAATAGCTTAACGCGCGATGACGTCACGCTGCGTGTCTTAGATGCATTAAACGCGTCACTAAGAGGCACGCAAAACGATATATTACTTTCAACTTTCACATTTTTTAAGCTCGGGTGAAAATCAAGGTCTTCGGAGCCGTGCATCGTGAAATTAGTTTTTTTTTTAATTATTCTGAGAAACTAAGTTGCTCATTTTTTCGAGCTACTAGATGTTACCCTATCTATTGTATTTGGGTTAACGGGTTGCATGGGAGGGAAGGTATACATTCGTAATACCGTAAAACTAATTGAATCACCATTTACAGAAATTATTTGCTTGTCCTCTAAACCCCCTCGACCAAGAAACCGCAGATTCCCATGCAACACGGGGTTTATCAACCTGCCTTCAAGCACCAATGGAGGATTACGTCGATCGTACCATGAGAACTTCGAAAACTGGATTTTTGGAAAACTTGGGGTTGATCGGATGTCCTTCAAACGTACTTTTGCATATAGGTTGAAAAATATGGCAATAATAAACAGGGTAATTATGGTTGCTGAATTCTAAATCTCAAATCATTATTCCCTAACAACGACTACTGTGCATTCGATCGAGGCAACTTGTCCAATTAACGCGCAGCTAGTTGCAATTTCAAGCTAAGCTATAAAGCACTTGATAATTAAATACATATTTGTATATTTCTTCCTTAAATAAATAATTTGTATCAAAAAGCACAAATTTAATTGCTCAAAAATATTGTAAATTTAATTAAATAGATGTTCATAAACACCCTAAGTAACAAAGGCAGGTGAAAAACACGGTAAATGGCGATGATAAACTTCAACATTATAAAGTCGGGTATACACTAGCCACCAAACCAAAACTAAAAATCACAAACCCCAAACTTTCAATGTGAACTAGTTTTTAAACAAAATTATACAAACTATAGTTTTGCAAAAACTGAGCATACACACTGCAACAAACCATATTGACAAAACTGAGCAGACGACGGAGGAAACACGATAGATACGATACGCTGTCGTTTGCAGTATCATTGATAACGTGCAGACGAAGCGTTGATAGCAGCGCCACCGCCAAAAGTTTGGTTAGTTAACTTTCATCTCACCGACACTCGACGGGAACGCCAAACTTAGTTTGCAAACTTGATTTTCTAGTTTTTAGTTTGGCAAAAACAGTTTGCTACGCCATTTTTTATGTTGCCCAAACCAGAAAAGTTTCACGTTTGGAATTTTTAATTTTGGTTTTGGTGATAGTGCTATTCCCGGCTATCTTTGAATATTTGTTGATTAGTTTTAAAAAAAAATATTATAAAATAAAATTTAGTTAGGGCGAACTCCCAAGGAAGGTCAGGGTAGTTCGAAAAATCAATGCCTTATATACCTTCAATGGTAACATTTAGATAGACCAGGTCTTAATTTAGAAATGCCTATGAAAAGAAATGAAACTTGTACATATTTTATTTATCTTCATAGCTATTTTTAAATTTAGACCTGATCAATCTAAATTGAACCATTGAAGGTATAATTAAGGCGTCGATTTTTCGAACTACCCTCACCTTCCTTAGGAGTCCCTCATAAAGAGATACTGTACCTTGAATTTAATTAAATAAATGCTCATCAACGTTTAGGTTTGAATTCACTGCTAAGACATGGCACTAGATATATAAATTCAAGCTATCAACTGAGCTTTCGTTTCCAGTTTAGAAATAAAGACAGTATTTTTATAAAACGAAAATATTTTACGAAATATTTTCAAATATTTTCAAATATGCAACAAAATATCTTAGTCATGTAAATACAGCCAATTATCCTATTGAATGTGACCTTGTTTTCAAGACGAATTTGTGTTTTTAATACAGTATATAGCCTACATGTACATAATTACACCTCAAAAGTACAAACAGAAACGTTACTAATATTTTCATTATTTATCAGAGAGGTTCTAAAGCAAACCAACAAAATCAAAAAGAAGCAAAAGCGTTTTGTTCGATTCGTAGACACATTAAAATGATTTACAGATGGGTGTTCTATGCTTAATTTTATATCATGTTACTTCTAGTCGTCTTTTTCACACAAAAAAAAATCCATTTGCAATATACGGTTAACACCAACGTGAAATCCTTGATAAGGTTCGAATAGTGGCAGCATGAGTAATACAAATCGGTACGTAGAGGTGTAGTCGCAATTTTGAGTACGAACAATGCGTTTTAAGGCCACAATGCGTTTTAAGGCCATTCGGGAGCTAAATAACACTAAAATTGGTAAGCGTGGGAGGGAAAACATAACGGACCTTGCTAACTACCGTAATAAAGCGAGAGAAAACCTTGAAGAGACGGAAGATATCATAAAAGCTTAAGGGATTACTTTAAATTATCGTAAAATTCTCACGTCCTTCCTTATACTTTTTGAACCGTGCATTACTTATAGTCATATCCTCATGGTGGTTTTTTTTTCATTTATCATTCATAAAAACTTTTGAACATCTGCTAGTTTCAAGGAAGAATTACAGTATTAATTGGAGATGTCTTTATATATTTTATAAGATAATTCATTTGCCACCGACACGTTGATTTTATAAAATTTTAAATTCTCATGTTCATTTTGTAACATACGACGCCATTTTATAAGTTCGATTTTGGATTATTCCCATGATGTGGATTTAAATTTTATAAAACAAACGGGCCGGTGGCAGGCAAATCATACTCAAAAATAAAGATACAGTATAATTGTATTGTGTTGCATCTTAATTGCATTAGTCTTTCCTTGAAACGAACAGATAGATTATTAATTAAGATCTCAACAGTTCTCTGAGTTTGTGTTATTATGGTAAGATAGGTGAGCTCTTTCAAATGAGCGTATTTCCGGTGACCTTGGAATGTAATTTCAAGGTCATTGCGTCATCATCTTCTAAACCGTAATAGTTAGAGTCAAATGTTCAATTAGAAAGTTGTAGAGCATCGTGAAATTAGTTTAATGGGTGCATTTGCGTCATTCCATTATCAATATTCACGTTCCAAACAACATTTAATTT